>JAULBS010110460.1:0-15139 GCA_032355785.1 Symmetromphalus regularis | reverse complement strand
GCACATACCACGGCCTTTGATGAACCTGTTGTGGACCACTGGTTGGAACGGAAAATAGCCCAAACTGCAAATGGGTCTACTGAGAAGGATCGATCCTACGACCTAACATTGAATGAGATGAAAATTAATGATCTATGGTTGACTTGCTATAATATTTGTCATAGATTCCTCCATATGTCAAGAAGGGTAAAGACATCTCAGTTGTGATGGATAAGCGCCATCTGAAGGTGTCGTACCAGAATAAAGAAGGGGAGACAGTCACTGTTGTGGATGATGATCTGATGTGGGACATCGCTAAAGAGGAAAGTATTTGGAGTCTTGTACCAGAGCACCATGTTCATGTAATTGTTTATTCTTTATTTGTGTTTTCTTTAAACGCATACTTCCACAGACCCTTGACCTAATTAATTTCCAAACAAAGAATTAATTCTAAATATAAATATTTGAAAACGTGAAAAAAATTGATCGACACGACATGGAATTCCCTCTCCCATGGTTCAGTTAAAATATCTTGTGTGATAACGAAAGCGAGATCTACTATCACAAATGCATGTAAGTTTCATTCGTAATCAATATTTAGACAATTAACGGTAGCCCCTTAAATTACGTGGGACTATGCCTTTAAATCTATTAATGCAAGAACTAAATAGGATTTTTTTTAATGGAATGATCACCGTGTGACCCCAATAGACATTATATATATATTTATTTTTTTGTGCTCTGTTGGGGATCATTAAATACAATATTTTCAATCCCAGCTAGTAGTCCACAACTGGTACCTGAAACAAACTATTTTGGGAAAAGAGCGTATGAAAGATCCTTTTCTGTTAATCACAAGGAGTAGCATATATAGTGTTAGGTTTCTTATGTAGACCATATGTTGTAAATATCAGGATTGACACCAAAGAGCAATTGATGAACAGTAATCTAAAGGGTCATACACTACTATCAACATTTTCCTGTTCACACAAACAATCTGTGAGGCCACTTTTTATTACTCCCTAGGGTGGAATGAGTGAATAGTCAGGGATACAAATTAATGCTCACCTACTCGTCCAATGTGAATAAAAATTGTTGGGGGCAAGTAAATCCTTACTGACGCTATAAAGTCATAAAGGGTTAATATAAATCCAATGTAACATGTTTTCAGGTGAATATGGAAAAGAAAGAAGAGCGATGGTGGGAAGCTCTTTTCGTTAATGAGCCCAAAATAAACATCAGGAAGATTGATGCCAGTCGACCAATCACTGACCTCGATGATGAGGCGCAGTCAAAGATTGATGAAATGATGTATAATGAGCACAGAAAAAGGCTTGGGTTACCACAGTCACACGAAGAGGTAGGCTGAAGAAACTGCATTTTTCCCCCCACAATTGTAAATATTCACCAGTACATTAAAAAAATGTCAAATATATTTAACATTTGTGTAAAATAAGTGAACATGTTAAACATATGTTTCCAAACATATGCAAAACATGTTTCCAAACATACACAAAACATGTTTCCAAACATATGCAAAACATGTTCACAAACATAATCAAAACATGTTTCAAAGCATATGCAAAACAGGTTTCATGTAAACACACATTTTTCTCATATGAGCTACTTGATTATTGTAGATTTATATGCAGATGAAACTGTCAAGTATGCTGGCTAAGCCAGGAAGGGAGTGGGACATGTGTGTCATTTATCTAAACGAGTACATGTATGTCGAGCACTTTTTGTTGCAGTTTTTTCATACCGTTTCTTTTTTTTTAAATTCCACTAGCCGTCGGGCTAGAGGAAAGTGATTATATGGTAGCCCGACAGCAAAATCCACTAGCCACGGGCGTCAGGCTACCGTATTGTAGAAACCCTGTTAAATATAGTGTGGTTGTCTCTGAAAATAAATATTTTATGTATTAATATGAAAATGTTGAAGATTGGGAATGACCCCTATGAGAAACAATATGAGTTTTGGTTATCTGTTAACACTCCCCGTGTAATTATTTCAGCACATTGTTTATTTAGTGGCTATTAGGTGTCTGACATATGGTATTATGTGACACATGGTCTTTAGAGGGAACCTGCTACTGCCACATAGGCTACTCTTTCCAATTAGCAGCAAGGGATATTTTATATGTGCTTCCTCACAGACAGGATAACACATACCACTGTCTTTGATAAACCACTTGTGGACACTGGTTGGTGTAAGTGGCTAATACCTACCCACTGAGCCTTTTGCGGAGCACTCATTTTGGGTTGGAGCTGGTATAGAGATTAAAAATTGCATGCCTCAACTGAGATTTGATCCCAGTATCTACCTGTCATGAGACCAGTAGCTTAATGACTGTGACGCTATGGCCAGTATAATTAATTCAGAGACAGCTCTAATTCAATAACTTCTGTCTGTTTTCATATCAAAGCTCATATCACTGTACAAGGCAAAGTCTAGAGGACAAATATGTACAGCTATGATGGCTAGGCTATACATCTGTAACAGAAAACTCTCAGCCTCCACTGAGGTGATTCGAACCCTGACTCTCAGTTTGAGAGTCCAGTGCTCTACCAACTGAGCAAATAGGGAAATTCCCTCTAGCTACTGCCAGAAGGAGCACTTGATTCTAACACTGCTACATATCTTTTGGAGTCCATTCTGTGCAGAGTTCAGTTTTTGTTTCTGATAACAGGTTGTTAAGATTTATTTTTTCATTTTGTTTTTCAGAAAATGTTTGAAACGATGAAGAAAGCCTGGGATGCCGAGGGCTCACCTTTCAAGGGTCGGCCGTTTGACCCATCTGTATTTAGCGTGAATTCTAGCAGTGTTGTTACAATCAAGAACAACAAGAAATCATGACATGCCCCATGAACTGCACAATCATTGTATGCATCACTCCGGCTCTGTTCACATTCAATAGTCAAGCCAGTATACAGGAAATTTCTAATACCAAAAACAATACTTAACCATCATCATATCTTTGCTTGCTTATCAAGTGTAAATAAAGGAACAAATACAACACTGATGACTTTGATGTATTTATAGAATCAGAAAGCAGCAGTATTTGTTTTATTAGTGAGTTTTTTACATTGAACAGCAATGTTAATACATAGCTAATTCATACCTTTGCAGGGTTCTTGTGCATCTTGAAAATCTTTGAAAGTTTTTATTTAAAAAATTATTTTTTCTTGGTCTTGAATGTCTTCAAATTTTAGGTTTGACAATAAAAGTCTGTGAAAATATTTAATTTCTGTCTTACCTGTTGCAAAAATAAGAAAAGGATTGTCTGCACTACAATCGTAAAAGCTATCGTGAAATTGGCCTGTGGAGCTGCAGGGCCCAACTGGAAACATTTTTGGCTGGGCCTCCAGGTTCACAGCATAAACACAAAATTAATTTATCACGACCGTATCAGAAAACAACATGCAAGCTAATGTTTATGTCATTTCACTGAAACAGACCTTGGCTGCAAACTTGGAGCCCCCACCATAAATGTTCCATTTGGGACTCGCAGCTGCTAAAACTGGCACTGCTAGCCCTTTATGTTTTTCTAACTGGAAATTTAATACATACAATTAAAATGTCACTTTCTTAGTTACATAATTTTTTATGGGAAGTTTTGCTCTTTTTTTTTTTTTCGTATATATTTATTAGTGATAAACATCTGACAGTGAGTTTAATTGAAGCAGCTTATTTGGGGTTATAAAAGCTGCATATGAAATTTAACAAGAAGAAAGATAATGGTCCACCTCCACAAAATCAAAAGTATAATGTTGCACATTCACTCGTGTGCAATCTTATCATAGAGGTTATTCCCAAGAATGAATAACGTACGCAAGATCATATGTTTTAGTATACTAGTAGATTGCTTTATTTGATTCTAATGTATTGTTTGAAATTAATTGTTAAATTAAAGTTTGTTTTATTTAACGACGCCTCTAGAGCACATTGATTTTCATCTTATCATAGGCTATTGGATGTCAATTATATGGTCATTCTGACATTTTTTGAGGAAACCCACTGCCGCCACATAGGCTATTTTTTTCTGATAAGCAGCAAGGGGTCTTTTGTATGCACTGTTCCACAGACAGGTCTACACATACCATGGCCTTTGATGAACCAGTTTTAGACCACCGGTTGGAACGGAAAAGAGCCCTAACTGCAAATGGGTCCACTGAGAAGGATGGATCCTACGACCAGTCGATTCACAGGCAGACACGCTACCGTTTGAGCTACATCCCACTCCCGAATTGAATTGATAGTATGATCAATATTTCAGTATGAATACTAGGACTGCCACTAATTCCTATCTGATATATGTCAAGAATTTCCCTATGGAATTATCATATTTAAGGTAGTAAATTTCTTTAATTAATACTAATTTGTTCTGTTATTGAGGCAGTGGCAGATTTAGGTGGGGGCTTGGGCCTTCCCTATATTTTACAATTTAAATAACATTTTTAAAAATTATTGTTTTTTTTTTAATTATAATTTTTTTTTTAACATTAAAGAATCCGGCATAATATTATTGGGGACATGGGCGTAAATCGGGGGCGGGGGGGATACGTCCCCCCACTTTTTGTACAGGGGGATGCCTATATGATTATCCCTCCGCACTTTTTGCTTCGAAAAATTTAAATTTAAATGCCTAGATAATATTTTTACCAGTTTTACTCTTTATTGTAACAATTATGTAGTCTTTGTATAAATATACCAAACTACACAGGGGGATCTATAATGGAGTCAATCCTGGATGGGTGGGGACAGAAGGATGCTCAGTCTCTCCCACTTTTTGGACATGGGGGATGTTCCGTCCCCCTCCCCCCACTTTTTGAACAGTGGGATGTTTCGTCCTGCCCACTTTCAAGAAGCGATTTTCACCCTTTATTAGGGACCTCCCTAAATGGATTTTCTGGATCCGCCACTGTTGAGAGTTTGCTTTTTTAATGTTATACATTTCTATAAAATAAAATGTTGGAGTATTGTCAACTTGTGTGTCTACTCCCATTAAGGATAATGAAAGGTAAGATTTATTTTGTAATAAAAATCTCATTTTTTGTTTTCTATTATAGTAAAATTGTAATTGAAGATTTATTTTTTAATAAAAATCTCATTTTTTGTTTTCTATAATAGTAAAATTGTAATTGAACCCCAAGGCTTAAATGTGAGAGTTTTTGGTAGCTTGATAAAGTCTCCTTTCTGACTAAACCAGAATGATGTATGTGTCCATCTCCAGTCTGTTACATGTAAAAATCAATGTTTTGTCATTTACCCAAGTGAGTAAGAACAGACTTTGGAATCCAGCTTTTCAATTTGTATGTCTCGGTTCCATTAAAGCAAATTCAATTGAATTCTCTTTTTTTTATCTTCCTTTCTTTAAATTGTGTTGCTATCAATCACTTACTGGCGAGCTGTGTTATAACAACGATGGTAATTTGTTTTTCTTATAAATTTCTTTGTTGTTCAAATCCTTCAAAGAGATATTGTTATGTGAATTAATTTGCTAATAAAATTATGTTTCGAAATGTCAGTTTTATTTTCCTTGTATCATACAAAAAGTTTGTTAACACACTTAAGTCTGAAAATATAAGAAAATTCCAGAAAAACAATCCCTTCAAGTTGGTTACCCCGTGTATAATAGTACAGTAAACTGTTATGTTTTGAACATATTTATTCAAAATGGATTGGTAAAATATAAACTTAATATCCAACTGGTAGCCCAAGTTTCTGGCAGTGTTGTTATTACCGATGCAAAACTGTCAAGTGCCAGAAACTCTCGGGCTACCCAACTGGGTGGTGTGTAAAATTATTGTATGCGTATGTAATAAAGTAACGTTTGTTTTATTTAACGACACCTCTAGAGCACATTGATTTTTATCTTATCGGCTATTGGACGTCAATCATAATATGGTCATTCTGACATTTATTTAGAGGAAATCTGCTGCCACCAAATAGGCTACTCTTTCTGATAAGCAGCAAGTGGTCTTTTTATATGCACCATCCCACAGACAGGATAGCACATACCACAGCCTTTGATGAACCAGTTGTGGACCACTTGTTGGAACAGAAACTAGCCCAAACTGTAAAATGGGTTCACTGAGAAGGCGCACATAATAATGACGTTATTTTGAATTTGTTTGTTTTGTTTAAAGACACTACTAGAGCACATTGAATTATCAATCGTCAGCTATTGGATGTCGGTCATTTGGCAATTTTTATAGGTACTCATGTCTGAGCCAGCCACTAACGGGTTTTGAACCACAATCTTCAGTTTGGGAGTTCAGTGTCATACCACTGTGTTATTTTGAAATTACTATAGCAACAACGCTTGAATTTACGGACTTTCTAACAAACTCTACAGGATTTGATGTGGGGCGGGTAATGGATAACTAAATAACGTTCTGTGTGATATCATTTATATCACAACGTGTATTTTAAATCGTACGTCACACGGCATTACGCGTGACGTCATTTAGTTTCCAATATTGAATTAAAGCCTAAGAATCGGGTGGTATAATGATTTTGTTTTTGAATACTGCATTATTTGACTTATTTTAATTTTTTTTTTTTTTACTTTGATGACATTTTCTGTTATTGTCCTTTATAACAGAGTAGTTCGAAGTACCCATCTACGAAACTCTCTTGATTATAAATGTAATACAGTAGGGCCTACTATTTGGAGATATTAACCTTGGTGTTTAAGATAATGTTACTACATTTAAAGTAGTTCAGACCCATTAATAGCAAACGAGTGGTGTAGTTAGAGGTTGAAAACAGACGAGACAGGTCTGAAGAAGGCCCCACTGTATAAAGTACTTAATAGATTTGTACAGTTTTATAAGCATGGTCGGAAAAAAACCAGACGACGCAGTGCTGGCTAGGACAATGAACTAACCTTTCTCATTTTGTAGATTCTATTAACCGTTATGGCGTTAGCTATATATCTCCTTTTTACTTTTAGTTGTACATAATATTTAAATATTATATTAATTTATATGTAAATATGTACTCTTTGTAACATTTATGGAGCTTTTTCTTTTGACGGCAATAAAATATGTTTAAATCAAACTGTTAAAAATAATAATAAAGGTTTAAAATGATTTTTTTTTAAAGAAAAACATTTAACGGTTAATAGAAATAATCACAACAATGTCCTGTGACAGGTTGATTACATAGTAATTAACAGACAATTAATAATCTGCTTAACAAGTTCACTCGTCTCGTGTCAGTTGGTGAACTGAAAAAAATGACCAATCGTTTTATCGTTCACAGTTACAACCAATCGTATTGATTCACAAACTTTACTCACGATCCTGTCATCCAATCATTTTACAGAGATTATGAGTAGTAAATGTCAATGCACTAGTATAAGTAATTTATAAATGGGGATTTTTTTGTCTGTTTAATTTATAAAGTTATACTGAAAGGATTGTTTTCGAAAAGCAAAATGGACATTGCTGTATGGACGAATCAAGGTATGTTTCATTTTAATTATTTTCTTGTTAACTAGTGTATTATGAAGATATTTATAAAAAGTTTGTTTTATTTAACCACGCCTCTGGAGCACATTGATTTTTATCGTATCATCGGCTATTGGACGTCAATCATATGGTCATTCTGACATATTTATTTAGAGGAAATTCGCTGCCACCACATAGGCTACTCTTTTCGATAAACAACTAGGGATATTTTATATGTGCCGTCCTACAGCACAACACATACCACGGCCGTTGATGAACGAGTTGTTGACCACTGGTTGGAACGGAAAATAGCTCAAACTGCATATGTGTCCAATGGGAAGGATCGATCTAACGACCGATCGCTTCACAGGTGGACAGGCTACCGTTTGAGCTACATTGTCCTCTTTTTCTTTTCTCAACTATCTCTTTTTTTTTTACTCCTCACGCCCTTTTTCATTTTGTAAGATTTAGTTAATATAAGAAGCTCTATATGTTCTCTACTTTTTGTTGTAAATTGCCTATCATGTTGACTGTATGTGTAAATAATGTAGACCTATAGTTTGAAAAAAAAATGTTGTGAGCGGCCTTAATAAATTTTAGACGAGAATAAAATATGTTTAAACCAGTAGCATTGTCTGTATTGGTTATAAACATGGATATGATCAGTACTTTATTAACAGTGTAATTTAATTTTTCATTGATATTAAATTCAGTGCTTAAATGTATTCATTTTAATAGAACATTTTTACTTTATTATTCAAATAAACCTAACCGGAATCCTCCCGCTTCACATCATAATTTGGTCGTAGACTTACCAAACTTTATATGTGCCTGTTTTATTATAATTTTGGTCTGCCGAAATAAAAATAAAATTGCCATTTTTTGGTTGTGGAGATTTTAAAAATAATTATCGGAAGAGGTGATTTAAAGTGTCCATTCCTTTTGATTGTGTTGCTAAATATTATTATTAAATTATTTTATTTTTTTAAATGTTTTTAATTTTTTTTACAGTGCACCGGAATTTTAAAGTTTTCTTTACTTATCTAATATTGGATTAAAAAACAAAATGTCCGAAATTAGTTTTACAGATTAGTTAACAAAGTTATGTATATTCAACCCTTTTATATAGAAACTCTATACAACTATATAGGTCTACAGTAGGCCTATTTTAAAATAAGAAATGTGTCAAAAGAAGTAGGAACCAAAGTGATGTTTAGCTGCCACAATCCGCTTGCATGATTCACTCACTAGGACCTACATCTACTCGTGTCACTTAGTGAACACAATAAAATAATTTATAATTATCTACATAATTGTACTCATCCTATTTAGGGATTTGTTTGTTTATTATCTCATTAGTGTGTAAGTTGGTTTTTGCTCTTACATCATATTAAACACTGCCACTCAGATAAGCAATAATTATCCCATAATGAATTGGAGATAAATCAGCTTACGCATGCGCAGTGCAATGTGAAATTAGTTTAATATCCCAATTTGTAAATTTATGCAGACTATAACGTGTGCAATTATAAAAATGACAGTCACTAGACACGTGATTTATTTGTTTAACGAATAAATCTGGGGACAATAAACTATTAAACACATCCCCCCCCCCCCAAAAAAAAAACCCTCCCCTTGAAATAAGTTGAATTGTTGATAAAATGTAATTAGACATCTGTTTTGTTTATAAGCTATATTCCAATGTTACGGTGGTACAAGAGGAGTGTTTATCTCCAAATATAATTCTTTCATAACCGTTCAAAGTTAATTAATAATATTTGTCAAACATTTCTTCATGGCAAATATTGGTCAGTTGTAAGTCCTACTCGATAACCTGCGTTGTTGGTGTATTTTGTGAAGATATTTTACAGGGCCGGAGCTGGGAGACGGGAAGGGGGGGTCATGAATACACAGTGGAATACATCAACCACCGTTTTTAAAACTTTGTAACTTTTTTTTGCAATGCTCGTTTGTTAATAAATAATAAAATTAAAAAAATTCAGTCTTTCATGCAGTATTTAAGTGTTTTGTAATTTATTTTATTTAATTTTTAGATGATGTTACTAAAAGTCGTCATCGTTTGAAACGCCCCAGCCATCTACAGCTTACTTGTCACAGATATGAACCGTTTGTCCAGCAGCCAGTGCCCAGCTCGCAATAGTAAGTATACATGTACAATCAGTTTCAGTTCGTCTTTATAGAGGGTGTGGATTAAAAGCATACTCTCACGGACCCTTGACCTAATTAATTTCCAAACAAAGAATTAATTTCAAATATAAACATTGGATTTGTACATAGAAATACTTCATTCAATTACTTACATAACCACCGCATCTCACTTATTATCAATATTTTAAAAATAATAATGAATTAAGCTCATGGATAAATCGGAAAAAAATAACGTACGTATTTCGAATCACGTGATTCAGTTAGCCGTTATTTTAAAACTTCTGAATATTTCCGATTTTGACATTTTTAAATGTGATAAAAATAGATGGACTCAACATGGAATTTCCTTTACCACGGTTCAGTTAAAATGTTGATATGAAAACGATATCTAGTATAACAAATGCAAGTTTCATTCGTAATCAATATTTAGACCACAAATCCCATTAAATTCCGTAGGACTATGCCTTTAAATATTACAGTATCACGTATAAGAAGATGTAATGTAAGCCTTATGTAATTACTCCATAAATAAATTTAAAAATCAATAAATATATACTGCATATTTTGGCATTGCTTACTTAAACCATTTCAATGTGTTTCCAATTTAATGCAAACCCTGAAATTTCGTAGAGATTGATGTGGTGTTTTTCATTATTCACAGCATTTTCTTTTTGCCGTGGACAATTTGTTTTTCAAGGTTTTTTTTAATTATTATTATTAAAAATAAAGTACACTTTACGCTAAAATTACCGTAGATACTATTTCTCCACAGCATTTATTTTGCCGAAGATATTTTCTTAATTGCAGGGGTTGGCAATGTATGTGTTTTACCTCATACCACTGTTCTAAATCTCTCCTCTAACATGCATGGTATCAGATCATGTACATTATAGTCAAAATCCTGAAACAATTGCCATTGCTTTACCATATAGACTTGAATTACAAACACTGTCAGATGTCATCATAAAACGTTTTCGTCTATTCTGCATATACAAATATGCTTTTGAAGTTCTCTTATTGTAAGTCTCGTGATAGATAGTTAAAATGTTTACCTCTTGAGTTCTCTACACTGATCATTGTCACTTGGAATATTAGCAATTATTTCCTATATTATTTTGTTATTTTTAGCTTTTTCTGATAACTTTTAAACATTTCTATTTTGTTCTGTTTTAATGTTCACCACTTTCTTTCAGTGATGACGAGAACGTGAATATGCGCGACCTTGATGAAGTGGCCGATCTTCTGATTAAGATGAACTACAGAATCTGTGACGACGGCTTCTACATTCCATCACCAGCCACGCCAAACGGTAAAGCGACCTTCACCTTTGACAATTTGTATCCAGATCTAATTGCCATCAACCAGTTCGACCTCCAGCCTGTCCACATTGACAACACTTCCATTCATTCACCAGAACATCTGACAAAAAACGGAGCTGTGTTTGCTGAAACCAACGTGTATAATCTGATGGATAGTATACTTTATCAACAGCAACAGTCATTGCCTAGCTGTCAGTACGCTTCGAGAACAGCCGATCAGAGAACTCCCGAACTTCGCTTCACGCCGAATATTGCCGAGAGCATAATGACGGAAGAACTGAACACCAACTACGACGATCTTCCTGACATTAACGAAAAGTCACCTGATGAATGTATCCTTGACGATGCGCTTGACCAGATAGAAGCAAGACAGGATGACGATGACGAAGAAGTATCTTCATGGAAGGCTGAAGAGGAAACGGAAATATGGAAGGCAGAAGAATGCAACGTCATCTTGAGTCTTACCCAGACACTCACAGTCAGTTGTTCGTCTGTAGTTGACGTGGCAGTTTCGCACAGACAACCAATGGTAGAAACAGTTGTCAAACAGACAGAACGAGATACAGAAATGACGACTAAACAGAAAGTATCAGGAGTTGAAAGAATGACCAAACAGAAAGTATCAGAAGTAGAACGAGTTGCCAAACAAAGAACACCGGAAGTACAAGCACTGACGGATCATCCAATACAGACTTCCGGTCTAGCGGTCTTGAAGGAAATGGGAAGACTCGCTGCCCAGATCGATGGAAGACGTTACATCTGTGATCTGTGTGGTAGAGGATTCGGTCAGGGCTGTACGATGAGGAATCACAGACGGACGCATACCGGTGAACGACCCTTCATGTGTAGCGTGGACTTGTGTACACGAAGTTTCAGCGACATGTCTAGCTTGAGGAAACATCGGCGAGTACATACGAAAGACAGACCTTTCACATGTGACGTCTGTGACAAGACCTTCGCCCAGTCGGGAAATCTCTACAGACACAAGAGGAATATTCACCCCGTGGTCGTCAAGGAAACTCAGCAGTTAACCACGCAGACGTCTGAGGTCACGGTCAAGGTCAACGAAACGGATTAAGAGATAGCCACGCATCCTGAAATCTCTTGAAATTAAGGCAGACGATATCAGTTTGTTAGATTCGTTATTTGTTTCTATTATTAACTCATTAATTGCTAGATTATCATGACACTGTTTAATAACCATGTGTATTTTATAATTTATTTTCCTTGTTTTAAATTATTTTATCCCAGAATTGGGTTGTTTTGTTTCATTCTGTTAAAATAGATGTAATTTTTAATCAGATTTTGTAATGTAGATACTTGCAATGAAAAATCTAGCAATAAAGTTTGTATTATGATTATTTATTTATATTTTTTATATTATAGAATGCATGTATTTGTTTCTTCGTGAAATAGTGCTCTTAGCATGTTATTTTGCTATAAAGTCACCGAGTGAGCGTACACGAGGTTATTTAATGATATTTTCTTTATTCATTTATACACTTATAGCACAAGAATATACATTATGTATGTGAATGTACAAATACATGAATACATATATTCTCATATCATAATGGTCATGTTTATTACATTCTTATTTTCGAATCTTGTTTCACGGAATGGAATGTATTTACCATGTTTAATTATATAGTTATGAATGTTAGCGTGCCTTCTTATTTTGCTTTCTTTCCATTATTGGTATCATTATTTCAGTAAATCGAACATGGTCATAAAATAATAAGCAGTCTTCTAGATGTCGTCTATTGATTATCATGCTAATAATCCAGTCGTAGCTGACCGTTTTAATATATAATGTGTACGCTGTCAGTCGTAAATATTAAAAAAATGTATTGTACATGTTTATTAATCATGCATCATTCTATTATAATGCTACACGGTGATAATTATTGTTTTTGTTACATTATGAATGTGCTATAAGACTCGAGGGCTAAAATCGATTCCTGGGAGGGGGGGTGTTACGGAACATCCCCGTCCAAAATGTAGGGGATGGGGCATCCCCCCTGTCCAAATAATGGGGAGGGGGATATGTCTTCTCACTCCCTGGATTGAAGTCATTATGTACTTCGGTATATTTGCGCTAAAACCACGTTTAAGTGTTACATTGATACAATAAATAGAAATACTGGTAAAAAGTATTATTAAGGTATTTAAATTTCAATTTTTCCAAGCCAAAAGTGGGGGGGGGGGGGGGATAATTACATAGGAGTCTATCCTTGTCCAAAAATTGGGCGGGATGTGTCCTCCCCCCACCCCCACCGGGATTTACGCCCCTGATAAGACTTGCCTTAGATGATACTCTTGTAAAGGTGCTATGATTGTTATTAATGTTTTAAAATAATATATATTTGTTCTTTTTATTACTATTTTTTTGTAAGTGAAATATAGAGGTGCTATGATTGTTTTTGTTCTTTTTATTACTATTATTTTTATATTTCTTGTTTTAATAAGTGGAATGTAAAGGTGTTATTTTTGTTGTATACATTTGTATATATTTTGAATAAAATGTTTGAAAACAAATAGATTTGTTCTTTTTTTCTTACGAATATGGAATCTATTTATTGTGTACGTCCATTCGCTTTGCCCAACTCCATCACTTAAGTTATATAAATAGCGTACGTTGCAGAATTCAATCTTTTGGATATGTGTGCCACAACAGGAGTGGGATCTGCCACCACTGAAGTTATATTCAACAAGATAAATGAGAAACTTGACCATTATGAAATTCCATGGCAGAACTGCTTAGCATTTGGGGTGGTCATTTGCAGTGTCAATCTAGGAAAGAGAAACTCAAAACTAGAGTGATTGACTGTGCCGTATTAACCCATGGCCGGGTCCCTAGGCTTTGAGGTCCCTATCAGCGCCTCAGTAAAAAAGTTGACAGGTCCCTAGTACCTGTGGGGTCCCTAGGCTTCAGCCTAGTCAGCCTTATAGATAACACGGCACTGGTGGTTGGTCAAGGTCAGTCATGTTACTTTGCTGGATGCAGGGCCGGATTTATAAGGAGGCAATAGTTCCCCCCACCCCCTGCCAGAATGGTCTCCAGACTAAGGACTTCTTTTATTTAAAAAATTTAATAATTATAAAAATAGTTCTATTCATTCATTTTGTTAATTTTTTCATTTGTCATGTAATTTAATTTCTATGTCGAGGGGCCCCGAACCTGAAGTGTCATGGGCCAACTAACGGTCTAAATCTGTCCTTGACTGGATGTCTCTGTCATCTTGTTCACAACATGGCATGCAGGGCATCTACTGTTTATGAATCCATAGCAAAATTTGACAGAAGACTTTTGTGTTGACCTGTTCTACTGGCTTGACAAATCAATAGAAGAAAGCCCTGCAGAGTGAGTTTTTGTATTTTTGTGAGGTAGACTATAGGCAGGTGGTAAAACATATCAACACAAGATGGCTTAGTCTGGAAAGAGCAATGGCCAGAAGCATTCAGTTGTTTGAAGGGAGTAAGAGCTATTTCCAGTCAACAGAAGAAAGTCAACCAAGGTTTAAACAAAGTGAGATCACATTCTGAAAAACCAATGAACAAGATGCACCTATTATTCTACAACTGTTCTTCCACTGTTCACAACACTGAACGAACTTGTTCTTACAACGTGATGACCCTTGCACTTATGCAGTTTATCCTCAAATGGTCTCCTTTATGAAGAAGCTGTTTGGGAAGTTTGTTTCCTTTGAAACCAAACCGAATGGACTACCTATGACTACCAATGTGGACTATACACCAGAGGAATCTCTTTATTGGTGCTGTCACATGGGAGAAATTAATGTATTTAGATGAGGAGGGTACTATCTCACAACAAGAAAGACAAACGATCTTCAAGGACGTAAGGAAAGTTTATGTTACTGCACCATCAGAAGCCATTACAAAGCTCCCTTGGCGTGACGACCATGTTAAATCATTCAAGATTTGTAATTTCTGTAGACAGGGCTTGTTACTTTTGAAGATGTCCTGTTTTTTGTCAAGACATATGCCCATCTACTGCCATATCAATCTGCCAGTCAACCAAGAGCGAAAATTCGTTCCAAAAAGTGGGGATGGGGGGTGGGAACGTACCCAAAAAGTGGGGGGGGACGGACCATCCCGCTGCACCACCCTCCCCCAAACATTATAGACCACTTGTGTACTTTGGTATATTTGCGCTAAGACGACATGGTTAAGTGTTACATTGATACAATAAA
>JAULBS010110449.1:0-15140 GCA_032355785.1 Symmetromphalus regularis | reverse complement strand
TGCCCAATATTTGAACCTGAAATCAAGCTAAAATACATAAAACATAGGCCCCTATTGTAAGATTTTCGCAAACATAGTAACGCTTGACTTCACACAAACCTCGAAGCCCCCTTTTCAAAATCCTATGTACGCCCATGCTTGATCACATAAACAATCAATTATGTTATACGTTGCACAACATAATGTAATGTTAAACAGTCATAAATTGTGTCATCATATTATTGTCATTTTTATGTGTGTGCAGTATGAATATCAAATAACACATAAAACTGGTTTATGTTATTTCATCATTCAGGCCTTCCTATATATAACTTTCAATGTAATCCTCAAATTTCAATCAATATAGACACTCTATATGTGGAATGAGTATTTTATGTTGTAGACTTTATAGTATCATTTATTGAAAAATAAATTTCAGAATATCATGAAACATTAAATTCTGTCCATTTGATTCATTCTCAATGGAGTGATGGTGAACCTTAGATCTGATATTTTGTTTCAATGTTTTATTCAGTGCTAATAAGAGGTTTCAGTGGCGGATCCAGAAAATCCATTTAGGGAGGTGGGCACCTAACGAATCCTTGGATTCTTTAACATTAAAAAAATAATAATACAAAAAAGAAATTATAATAATAATTTTTAAACAATCGCAAATTGGGTTTGGTTTTGAATTAGCTAGCTGAATAGTATTAAACTCAAAAACTGAAGAAAAAATAAGTTATTTTGTTATGAATTTTCTTTATTAAATTGTAAGAAATCGCTGTCTCTAGATTGAAATGTTTTATACCTTAAAATATCCTCTGTACTTAATTGCTTCTATATTAAAGCCTGTTTTTGAACAGGTGATATGTATATATATTTTATTATTTTGATATAAAATCTAGAATAGAAAATCCTATTTTTTAAATGCCATGAATATTTTCTTAAAACCTGAAATATAACAAATAACTGTTAGTTTCACTTTTATAGTAATTTTACAAAACATTTGTATATTAATTTTTTAAATATTTTTATATTCTGAGTGATATATAATGGAATGTTCATGTGCTTTAATAATTGCAAAAACAATATGATATGATGAGATTCCAAACCAAGTGTTTGACAGTATCAATCTTAAAGATAGCTGTTGATTTAACATCCATTTTAATTAATGTTTCATACTAATATATTAAAAACTGCAGATAATTTCTGCAGTAATTCCATTATCAATGTAAAATCAATCATAATTTCTTTCATTAGGTGTGGACTATACCTGTAGAATTTCAATTTTCTTTCCATACACACACTGTAATTAAAAAATGAAAAAATATACACACAAATGCTGTGAATTGTAATTCTGTTACCATAGAATTTCCCAGATGTCATGTTTATAAATCTGTACCGCAGGTTCAAATCCTGCTCATGTACACTTTATATTTTTATTATAGTTAAATACTACATCTAATGCAGTTGATGTGTATGCAGTTTTGTGGCAAGATTCAAATGCTAATACTAGCTCCTAAGTAAATAAATAATTTAATTTTAATACAGATATTCACTTCTCTTTTGTTGTAGTGAGCCTTGATGGTCCAGCAGTAGAATGTCAGACTCTCAAGCTGACGTCTGTGGTTCAAAACCTGTTGAAAGCTGGATCACACTTTATATATAACAAAATAACCAAATGTTTGACATACAATAGCCAATGATTAATAAATAAATGTGCTATAATGGTTCTGTTAAACAGAAAAAAAATCTTTTGTAGTAGACTGATGGTACAAAGTTGTTATAATCAAGATTTTTGCTTGTTAAAATTCACAGAAAGGAATGTTTGAGTCCCATCAAATTTTTAGATATGGGCTGTTGAGTGTTAAACATGGCCAACATACAGACATTGTTTTTAAAAGTTGGGATTTCGTTTTTGCGTTTTAAGTACTGAACTGTTCTAGAGATATGATTATCAATGATTGCATACCACTACAATGACGTATTCTCTGTGGACGGTGATCTCACAACATTACATAAAATATTACACATACCTTCAAGTTTATCATGCATAAAAAGTATTTATCTGAGTAAAGATCTGTTTTTCAATATACCGGTAACGCCTACTATACTCTAGTATACCTGATATAGTACTCATTACTATAATAACATCACACTGGGAAATATCTATTACTCTTATACTGTGTTATCAATTTAGTGATTTACGTGTATGATTTGAGATTCTCCAAGTGAATATCCAACGATTGTTAAATTGTGAAAACTATATATATAACAAAATAATAATTAAAAATCCGCACATCATTATAGATCTATTACATACGTCCTTTGTGTTTTAAAAATAGTTTTAGTCTGAACTGATTGGTTTGTGAATAATCGTGAAGATACATCTTGATGCTTTTATCAAACATAACAAAAGGTTACGAAGACATTAGCAGTCCTAAAGAATAATGGAGGAAGGATATAGCTGTCATAAAATCAGAAATGATCCTGTTTCTAAGAGTCCTCAAATTGCATAATGGATGGTCATGCATGCCGTTATAAAATACTAGTAATTAAACATTTTCATAAAAAGAAAGAAAAGGGGGGGGGGGACCTCCCTTTCTTTCAAATTCCTAACAGACCTGAAGGTAGACCGATAACGTCCGATATGAAACATTGTGAAGTCCAATTAAATTGGGCATAAACCCACTCACTATAGTGATGCCGACGTAATTTGCAAGGTGTAGGCTACCAGTAGAAGGACATAGGTCACAAGATTGTTAACCTATGCATGAACTATAATTTGTTTATTATTAGTATACGTAATCTAATACTTAATATTTTAGTAACCGGCACGGGGTAGTAGTGCACTTGTTGAATGCATTCAGTGAATTGTATAATAGCATTACTGATATTTTAGAAGATCCGTGATCCGCATATGGAAGACACGCACGCCGAGTTCAGATCCCACACGATAACACATGACTTGACAGTCGTGTCTCCACTTTCTGAAATGAAACAGCATTTTACGTATACACATCACTAATTTTAATTTTATTTTAAATAGTATCTTATCTTTAAACAGTAATTTGAAAGACAAAACTGTTTTGTTCAAAAGCATATTTTCACTGGTAATTCAATATCTAAGCAAAACTGTTTGCATTAGGATTTACACTCGTGAACAATGTGAAAAAAAAAATTGACTGCAAGTCGTGTTTGTTAAAAAATTGCCGTAGCATCTTGTGCATAATTCATAGGTGAAGACGACTGGATGTATGACCTATCAAGATGCAGAAAGGACATATTTAATGTATTCTTTCTTAGCAAGCGCATAGCTACATTGTCGTCGCACTGTAAACCTTTAAGCACGTGCGAACAATTTCGCTCTGCGTCATATTTTTTACATATTAAAATCTTTTATAATACGCACTTTCTTATTACCATGTCATAATAAATCATACAGGTATTTTTTTTTTTAATTAGACCGCATTTCTTAAAATGAGCAACTATGGCTTGTAGCATACCTTTGTCACACAGACACTTGTGCTTAAATTTTTTGAATTTCTGGCTACGCCCCTGCTTGCTATGGTAACCTATATCCATGGGCGTAAATCCCGGGGGTTTGATATGACATTTCTTCTCTCAAAAGTAGTTTTATTTATAATATTATTATATATAAAAAAAAAAATTAAAAGGAAGAAAAAGAAAAGTACGAAAACTGAAAACTTTTTGTAGAGGAACATCCAACGTGGTTATCCCAGCTGTTACATGTAATTATGATCCGCGGTATTCAGTATCAGAAAAATACCTTGTTTATCAGTTAGCCGGGTATTTATTTAATGTGACCTTGCCCTTGCTGATTTCACCGGCTGGCATAGATACCTTCCTGTTGAACTTGTTCACGTACAAAGACTCCCCGGAACAGCCGTACTCAGCAGCGACCGATGTGTAAAGATGCTGTTTTGTTGGATATTGAGTTTTGTTGTAATACCATATTAACTTACTTTTTGTGCTTAGCCAGTTAAGATTCAAGTACTCTGTCCAGACAATGCAAGTAATGTTCTGCCCATGACTGTGGCTAATGGGAGAGAAGAAACCCGCCGACACAACATATACTTCCTTTATTATTAGAAAGCTTTTATACACTTTTGCACAGGATAGCAACAGTGGTTTTTATATCGTGTGTCATCCTTACAACGTCAGGGGTTCTGTGTCCCCTGACGTTAGGGGAGTAGCTTGGCATAAATAAATGTGTAGGCACAGTTCCTCTCGGGTGTTCGGGGGCATGCCCCCACCACCACGCCTCCCCCGGAAAATGTTTAAAGTCTATATCGCCGCAGCTGCATTCTGAGACATTTTTTGAAAAATAAAGGAAGCTACATCACTGGTTGAGGGTGATCGTATGTGTGTGTGTGTGTGTGTGTGTGTGTGTGTGTGCGCGCGCGCGCGCGTTCATGTATATATACACGTATCGGTAGTGTAGAAAGTTGCTGAAAAGTGAGGGGGACACAGACACATACATATATTTACATTGGAAAATTAATCATAATTTTATACGAAATATCTAAAAAGTGAGGGGTACATCGCCCCTCCCCCTCCGCTTCCTTCGCCAGTGCATATATATGCACACATGTAATACACGTACATACTTGTATATATACATGTGAAAACATTTAGACGAACACACTGATTTATATGTATAGCAAATGTTGAGACACATTACATACATACAGTATACGTTTGTCAATGCCACGTTTCTTCACGTGAATGCCCGCCAAACATACATACCAAACACCGTGTCCTTGGGCTTCAGGAAACTGTGTATATATGTCTATAGTATGAGATGAATGAAACCAGGCGTCCTACATAATACTTTCTAACCGCAAATGACACAGTATATTAGTACTACTACTCTTACTACTACATGTCGCCACCATTACTATAACAGTCACAAAGACATTTTAAACAGTCTGGATTTATTGCATACGGGTAATAACCAACATGAGTTAACAGCGACACCATTTATTTTATAGAAGACTAAATTAATTCTATAAAAACTGAAAGAAAAGAAGAAGAAATATATGCTACCATGTAATGCTAAGCTTTAATTGACACTAAGATTTATTTAATGGTCTTTAATGTTTTTTTTTCACATAATTTATCTCGTCCCACGCCTACATAAATAAAATGGCGTAACCTTTCATCGGGGCAATGAGGCAACTGCCTCACTTGATTTTTTTGCAGAAAAACCTTAACAGGGTATCTTGGTACTCCACCTCATAGAATGTCTTCTATTTAAAGTACGTCGAGATATATGTTTTTATAATACTAGTAATCGTATTTAAACACCTAGTGTATTTATGGTAATTCTTGAGTTTCTTATTGTTCAAGATTGCATTTTAAATCAAACATTAAAAATATTTTCCTCGCAACTAGAAAACATTTTATAAGTGATGTTTCACTCTGAGCTATCCATAGCCTCAGAAGTAATCCTACGGTCGCCATCTTTTCACAACTTCGAGTACAAATAATGTTAACTGACTTTGTTTAATAAGGCAACGAACTTATTTATTTAATGTATTGACACGTCTTATTTGTCGGTATAAAGCTGACAGTAACGATGCAGCAAAGGTGTTGCTAATATGAACTCTAGTTCACCCTGTACACAAAAGTCAAGTTATGAGAGACTAATAAGAGCGCCAACAGAATGTTCAAGTGGAGAAAAACCCGGTAACGAGACTTCAAATAGCTTACTGCCACGTTATTTGTGTGTGTGTGTGTGTGTGTGTGTGTGTGCGTGCGCGCGTATGCATCTATATACACACAACCCCCCCACCACCACCACCACCCCCTCCACCACACACAGAGCATGGTGTAAATCAAGATCTTCAAAATAAAATTCTGCAAACCGTAAAGAAAGACATTTGTCATCTAAAGCAATAAAACCTACATAGTGATCCAGATGACTTGGTTATCTTACAAGGACAATTACCGTATAAAGTGTAATGATAGCCCACGCTATGTGAAGAGAAATTCGGTTTCCGACACGCAACACGATTCACAGTGCGTGAAAGCCGGTACACATAAGAGCTAGATAGATACACACAATAGTAGCGGACTACGTGCCGTATTAGCGAGAACAAGGTAACCAGGTCCTGGTAAACAACATCCGACTCGGAATTAGACCCAATTTCATAACGCTCAGCTACAATGTGCACGAGCTCGCTGCATGTTCATTTGTACTATGCGATTTTGTTTTCAGTTGTCTGTTTCAATATCCACCTATAAATACACACGGTTTTCTTTGTAATATGCAAAGTGATGCAATTAAAAAGCAATCATGCAATGTGGTTGCATTTTTGCTTAGTTCTATTTCTAGTCCTATACATACACAATACGTGGTAAAAAATCGGCTTATGTAATGTACATGTATAAACTATTAGGCATACTATATTTAATGTAAAATTTGTTTAATTTTATTGCCGTATTCCCTAAAAAATGTCAATCGATTTTAAATATAATGTCAAAGATGTCAAAGATGATAAAAGACTAAAAATTGGCTGATGTCAGAAATATCAGCACAAAAATTAGATATATTAATTTCACTATCGAAATCATTGCCATCATTATCATTAAGCTTACAGTATTTACAATTCATTTACTGTCCCCAAGAGACATTTCTTTTCAAATTAAGATAAATGTCACCTCAATTAACAAAGACTACTTTTTGAAGAAAAACAACCCAACAGAACCACATTTTAAAAATATGGCCATAGAAAACGAAGGGGTGGGGTGTGGAGGGGGCCTGAGGGGACGTGCCCCCACTTGTGAGCCTTTTTTTTACACTTTAATGTTTGCCATTGTAACCTAAATCTGATATAGCCATTCCAACCAGTAATCCACAACTGGTTCATCAACAGCAGTAGTATGTGCTGTCCTGTCTGTGGGATGGTGCATATAAAAGACCCCTTGCTGCTTATCAGAAAGAGTAGCCTATATGGCGGCAGCGGATTTCCTCTAAAATATGTATGTCAGAATGACAATATGATTGATGTCCAATAGCAGATGATAAGATAAAAATCAATGTACTCTAGAGGCATCGTTAAATAAAACAAACTTTACTTTATTTACTATTTTATATTATTTTATTTTAAAGGTCCTTGGGCATCCACAGGCAATGGGGCGCTTCCCCTGCTGACCCCCTCTCTAGATGGGCCTGCCTATCCACCTCCCTCCAGTAATGGCTCTAATGAATACGGTAAATATTACTGAAACCAAACACTCTGACGAAGACACGAGATTTCATCTTAATTCAGGTCGATGAACTGCACTCTTTGTAACTGGAGAACTCGCCTCACGGATCACTTAATATATCATCACATATGACAAAGACTTTCAACCCAAACTTTTAACATGAAAAACTAACATTTGAAATTCCATATAATTACAGCCGTCATCATTGTCTTATTCATCTGTTAAAAATATAGGAGCGGGATCTAGCTCAAACGGTAGCGTTTCTGCCTGTGAACTGGTTGGTTGTTGGATCGATCCTTCTCAGTGGACTCATTTGCTGTTTGGGCTATTTTCCGTTCCAGCCGGTGGTCCACAACTGGTTTATCAAAGGCCATGGTATGTGCTGTCTTGTCTATGGGATGGTGCATATAAAAGATCCTTTGCTGCTTATCGGAAGCGGCAGCGGGTTTCCTCAAAAGACATATGTCAGAATGACCATATGTATGACGTCCAATAGACGATGATAAGATAAAAATCAATGTGCTCTAGAGGCGTCGTTAAATAAAACTTTACTTTACTTTACTGTTTAATTCAGATGGATTTTAAAGTAGAAATTAACTTATAATTCTGGAACATATTGGCTTAATCCAGTCCTATATGTCTAAATGGTGACTGTTTTGACTTTTCAGGGATGAAGTGGAAAATATGACACAGGAAAAGACAACATACCAAATTCAGTGTGCGAAAAATCACCAGAATTGTGTTGATTTGCAGGATAGGTAAAAAATTATATTTTCTTTCATCATTCTCCTTGCTTCATCATTTTATCTGTTGTTAAATTAAATTAATGTATTTAACTCTTGTCATCAAAATGAAACTCTTAGTCCTTCGTGTTTTTTTTGTTTTGTGCTGTGAGTGTGGGGCATCATTAAACCAACAAACAATCAGCTATTTAACTTTATCATTCATATTTACCATCACATTGTAAGGGGTCATATGCTATCATGCCCCATAGAGAACCTTACATATGCTACACACGATAATAAATGCCATGCCCCTCAAAAATTAAATTTTCAATTGTGATGTGAGCTCACCTTGGTCAGAAACATGTTACCAAAGTTTGTTTTATCCTGAGCAAAATGTCTATAAGTAATTTCAGATAGTTTTGACCCATGCTCATTAATGCATCATTGTACAAGATGTTGTAGAAATACCTGACAGTTTACTCCAATTTTGTTTTTCAAAGCAGTTTAAAACTGTGTAAATAACTATTATTTCATGTGATTTAATAAAAATTATTATCCCAGTTGACACTCGTAACTGGGAATTATTTTTCATAATTTCTCAGTGAGCATTACTATACATTGGTTTTACAAGGTATTTCATTGGGTCTCTCTGGCTGTTATGACCAATAAGCTTGACTGTACTAAATATGACATCATTATAATTTTTAGAAGCACTAATGATGTCATTAAAACTAGAAAAAGTACAACATAACATCATCCATAACGTTATAGTATAGCGTTTCTCTACACTGTTGCACAATTAGAAATTTTAAAGAATAGAATGATTAAAACTGTTTGGGGTAATAAATAGAATATTAAACTGCCCACCATTTATTATCAGACTTATGTCCCTTGTGAAATAATTTTATAATAAATGACAACTCATTTAATATCCTCTATTTATACCAGTTTTTCTTAGAGATTTAACTTTTTAAAAACTGTTAGATTTTTCTGCCACACCCTGTACATATACACGAGTTAAAGATACTTGAGTTAACTGTTATTCTTTGCTTTGACAGATTGTCAGCTGAAGTTGACAGGAACCGGAAGCTGCTTGACGACCTGAACGTTCTTCAGAGAAAGATGTACCAGCTGGAATCCGAGCTAAATGCTGCCAAAATGGCAGGCAATACAACCTCACCATGTGTCACCCAGCTCCAGCGGAAAGTGGAAAACCTCACCAGAGAAAATGATACCCTGCTAAAGAAGTAGGTTTTATAAGCAGGTTTTCATTCTGATAGAGGCTGAGGGATCAATCCTAGGAGATTTTCTTTATATAATGTGCCTTCTAGTTAGTGCTGATCGTCAAATTTATCAACACCTACTCTATGTTTATAATATTGGTTTTCCTATGTAACAAACAATAATGTCTCAAAGAAACACTCATGTAATTGTAAATATAATTGTATGATACCGTATATTCAGCACAGGATTTATAAGAATACAAAGGAGGCAATTGTCCCCCTCCCACTCTTGAGGGCCCTCCGACTTAGGATGTCCATTATTTAAAAAATGTAATAGTTCTATTCATTCATTTAAAATTTTTTTTTTTTTATTTGTCATGTAATTTAATTTCTACGACTAGGGGCTCCAAACCTGAAGTGACCCGGGCCCACTAAAGTCTAAATCCATTCCTGCATATATTAACATTGCAGTGTGTGTGTGTCAGACAAAAAGATGCAACCGGTACATTAACTCAAGATTAACAAAAGAATGCAACCAGTACATTAACTCAAGATTAACAAAAGAATGCAACCAGTACATTAACTCAAGATTAACAAAAGGATGCAACCGGTACATTAACTCAAGATTAACAAAAGGATGCAACCGGTACATTAACTCAAGATTAACAAAAGGATACAACCAGTACATTAACTCAAGATTAACAAAAGGATGCAACCAGTACATTAACTCAAGATAAGAAAAGGATGCAACCAGTACATTAACTCAAGATTAACAGAAGGATGCAACCAGTACATTAACTCAAGATTACACAACAGAACATGACAGAATGCCATAAGTGGTGACAGATCATACATTACATGGACTATGGATGTTATATAATTGTAACTCTCCTTCAGTAGGTAGTGGGACAAAAAAGGAAAATTGTTTTGGAAATCTAACTATAATCTGCACTTATAAGTGGCAGACTGATCCACTGGGATACCAGGAAATTTCCCAGTGGGCCCCAGAGTGATAGTCAATTAAGTGGGATTAAGTGGGCTCTTATGGTCCCTTAGAGTGGGACCTTCTACAAATTTTTTTGGTAGTTATTTTACTCAGTCTGCCACTGATATTTATTATAAATTGATTATGAGCTACAATAATCACAAATTACTAGCTGGTTATATTGGCTTATTAATTACATGTCCCTCAGATGATCAATTAATCCCATAATGCAGTGAGCATAACATGGGAGATAACTCAATTTGCATGTGTGCATTGCAAAATGAATATATTACATTGGTTTATAATGTGTTTTAACTTTTTTTTAAAGTTGGAATATTAGTTAAGATATCTTGTTAATATGTTCTTATTTTGTGAATTAATTGACTGTTGTAGATATGAATGCGAACAGTTAGCTCGCCAGCAGACTGAAGATAGAGTACAACAGATGGGAAAGAGAAATGAATTCAATGAGCAGGTATACCACCAACAAATAAAAGACCTAGGAGAGCGTAATGAGGAATCTGTTGCCACTGTACTCAGTCTGGAGGCAAAGGTTCGTGAACTTAGCAAAAATGACACCTCTGTTGCTGACATGATGTCACAAGTTCGGGAGACAGCAGAGAATGAGCTGAATAAATACAAGATAGAATCTGAAGCACGGCATAATCGAGATGTAAGATTTGTTAGGAAAGTAGTTTTACATTGTGTGTAGTTTGTTAGAAAGTAGGCTCATGATTATAAAACTGATTGAATTTATTGTTGATGGTCCAATCTTGATTCACCTGTTTTTAAAATCATAAAACAGGCTTAAGTTCAGAACCAGATACCTACCAGATGTGAGCCTTTGTGGTCCCGTGGTAGAAAGTAGGACTCTCAAGCTGAATATAGTGAGTGGTTCAAATCCCGTCAGACACTAGCTCTCATTTTGACTAATCTTTCTCATCTATCACCCTCTGCTAATCTTTATATTAATATAAAAAAATCTTTCTAATTTCTCCTGTGATCTCAATCTTTCATCCTTGTTCTGTCAGTAGCATCTTACTCTGTCTTCTGGGCTATTCACCCTATCACATAACTGTCTGAATTCCTTCACTGATGTATTCTCTGTGTGCTCTATGTATCCGCCTGGCTTCCTCATCCTCTGCTGCCAATAAAGCTGGTCTGTCCCACGGCACTAACTAATGACCTCCGGAAGTAGGTGTGCTAAGCAGATGGTGGCAAGTGCCTCTTAACAATGCCAGAAGTTAC
Organism: Symmetromphalus regularis; assembly: GCA_032355785.1. Lineage (NCBI taxonomy): Eukaryota > Metazoa > Mollusca > Gastropoda > Neomphalida > Neomphalidae > Symmetromphalus > Symmetromphalus regularis. Next base: position 3,744 of record JAULBS010110449.1, on the reverse strand, counting down.
CACTGAACCCTCCCGGAAGTGGCCAGATTAAGCCCACAGCAAAAGCTGCTGGAGAATGACGGATATGTGCCACAGATGTCCACAAGAGACAAGCACCTGTCATGGTTAGAGAGACAAGGACTGGGATGTAGAGTTGGATGGCAAGATGTTGACAGATGGGGGTGCTGTCAGAAAGGGTTGAAAGTAGCATATCACAGGGTGGAAAAGGAAAGGGGGAACTGGGGGGGGGGTGAGAACAACAACAACTCTTATTAGAATGCTCACAAGACTTTAACAATGCTATTAGCACTGGACTTCATTCATATAGCACCAACAAGAAGTATGCCAAATGACAATGTTAGGTTTAGAAGAAAAAAGTGCCTGTCTGTTTGTCTTTGTTAAATAATAGATAAATAAATAAAAATATAAAAGAAATAAATAAATTATTGATGCATAAAAATACATAGTATTATTCCAGAAACATCTAACTTATGTTCCGGACCTAATAGTTATTAGTGGTCATTCATTAGACAAATGTTTTGCACTTCATGTTAAACCCAATGAGAATTTTTGGAACCAGTGATGTCGCTATGTAGCACCTGCAAAATCTTGTATATCATGACTATTGTCAGAATTTTAGAATACATAAAAAAAAAAATAATAATAAAAAAAGAAAGAAAAAAGAAAACATACACTGGTACATGTACATGTATATAGAAAATATCTGGAGGCATCCATTTTTTTTCAAATCTGGACCTGCCAACATCACTTCCTGCGATGGGCTTACTTACAATATGTTAAGAAGGAAGTACAATAAGTAACATTATGACGTTGTGTATTGTAAACAAATAAACACGTCCATTTTAATAGAAAAATGACCCAGATAACCAAAAGCTAATTAAATTGACAGTGCTGCATGACCATTGACATCATTGTTGTGACGTAATATAATAATTATGTAAACAGGTTTATGATAGCTTTGTGTTTATGTTGAAAAATTGGTATAGTGGTTTATTATATTTAACTGATTAATGCTGATCCACTTTGTATTACTAGCCATGTAATTTTATTGTGACACGGTGTGGCAGGAAATCACATACCCTGTAAATCACAAATCCCCACTTGTGATTTCCTAGGAAATTGCAAAACCCATGCCTATATATATGGATATGGGTTAGGGGTGGGGGTTTATGATTTCCTAGCAAATTACAAGTGGGGATTTGTGATTTCCAGTGGGGGTTTATGATTTCCTAGGATATTACAAGTGGGGATTTGTGATTTCCAGTGGGGGTTTATGATTTCATAGGAAATTACAAGTGGGGATTTGTGATTTCCAGGGGATTTGTAATTAACTGCTACAACGGCATATGTATGTTTTTGTAGATGTCTTCACTTAAATCTCAGATGAATTCAGATTCCACTACCATCCAGAGACTACAGGATGAAAATAGCAAGCTTCAAGCATGTGTTGGTGAACTGAATTCAAAAATACGCAATTTGGAGTCACAGGTTATTAAACTCTAGTAAACCATAATTGTGTGCCTAATAGTACAACATGATATACATTGTATTGTTGATGTGTTAGTTGTTATTGTCTGTAAAAATACAGCTAGGACATTTTTATGTTTGTAACATTAACAGTTTTTCAATTATACAATATAAATCAGTAGTGGATCCAGAGGGTGCATTCAGGGGGTCTGGACACCCCTCTTTTCTAGAATAATGTTTTTTTAACATATTTTTTTTCCGAGAGGAAGGATGTGAAAATTAACCATTTTTTAACCAGTCCTATTCACTGATCACATTTGGACCCTACCCCCTCCCTTTCAGAAATACTGCATCCACACCTGTACATGCATATAGAAGATATTAAACTATGCAATTTATTATCAAATGTTTATTCCCTTGTGAAATATTTTTTCTTTGTCACAAGCTATAGCAGACAAGAATAAATGGACATAAATTTGATAATTGTAGCAAGTTCGATATTCTATTTATTACAAAAGACAAGTTTCATTGCTTTTCCTATAAACATTCATTTGTATATCAGTGCTTAGTATTAAGAAATAGTTTAAGACAATAATGGTACCACACAAGTTGTGCACATAGTGAAGTAGTTCCAGTTAAATAGGTTTTTGTTTTTACATTTATTGATAAAATTAATAAAAGTGAAGTGAAAACCCCCAGTATTTATTAGCACAGTAACTAGACTGTGCTATTAGTAAAACATGTATTAAAAAATAGTCTGTGGTAATAAATGTAATATCACACGTTCTACCATTTTATTATCAAATTTATGTTAGATGAATATTATAACAAGTGATGCTCATTTAATATCCTCAGTATATTATATTTGTGATGTACATATAAATGTGTTATATATTATGTGTGTTTTGCTGCCCTTGTAAGAGTGTTAAGAAAATAAATATCTTTAATTTTGAAGTTTGGTTTGCCTCAACAGGGCCGCTGGAATGATTGTGACATTGGGGTGGTGGACTAGCAAAGTTGAGGACTTGGGAGTCCGGGAATATGCTCCCCAGGAAATTTTGGAAATTTAGATACTGGAAAAACAATTTTAATGGCTTCTGGAGATATTATTGGTGCAGTGGTCACCACCCCTGCCACCCCAGTTCCTGCGGCCATGCTAAAACACAATTTAAATTTTTATGATGTCTGTAGCCATTTATGTTGATTATTGTTAGTAAATAAACATTTCTATTGCAAATATTAGATTTGGAAAATGTTGGTGATGTAGGGTTAATAGTGCGGCTTTTACCTGGGAAAAGCAATCTATTTATTGAACATTATTTATTTTGAAGTGCTTACACATACATAGCAATTCAGATGAAACAATAAATAATATAATATTTTATAAGTTTATATTGTATTGGAAATTTTGGTTATTTCAGGTCTGCTGTCTAGAAAAACAACGGCAGTCATTTGATGAGGCTATGAGGGCAGATCGTAAACAAGCCGCAGAAAATGTACATGCCCTGGAGGCCAAGTTACGTCAAGTGCAGGAACTTCTGTTTGACAAGATGCAGGAGATAAACAGCAGTCGGGAGTTAAATGTTCCACTGAAAGCTGAAATAGAGAGTTTGAAGCTTTTGCTAGAAGCAGAAGAACGCAGGTAGATCTTATAAAATAATAACAAGATGTATACTAGCAAGTGGATAGCCAGGCATGGTACTTCTCCGCAAAATCATGGAATTCTGCAAAAAGCACAATAATAATAATAAACAAAAAATAAGATAAAAGCAGAAGAAACAAATCCTTGCTTTTTATGTTCTCGATGCGTAAATGTGTATGGTGTCAGTACATAAACCTTGCGTTCAGGACAGACTAGAATATCCGGTCGTTATGTAGCAGTTTCACTGGTTTAACATGTAGCACGAAACCTGGTTTAGCTAGCAATTTTCCTGAATGGTGTCAGTACATAAACCTTGCGTTCAGTACAGACTAGAATATCCGGTCGTTATGTAGCAGTTTCACTGGTTTAACATGTAGCACGAAACCTGGTTTAGCTAGCAGTTTTCCTGAATGGTGTCAGTACATAAACCTTGCGTTCAGTACAGACTAGAATACCCGGTCGTTATGTAGCAGTTTCACTGGTTTAACATGTAGCGCGAAACCTGGTTTAACTAGCAATTTTCCTGAATGGTGTCAGTACATAAACCTTGCGTTCAGCACAGACTAGAATATCCGGTCGTTATGTAGCAGTTTCACTGGTTTAACATGTAGCACGAAACCTGGTTTAGCTAGCAA
>JAULBS010110438.1:0-15140 GCA_032355785.1 Symmetromphalus regularis | reverse complement strand
CTTTGCATCATAGATGACTACACGCAACTATAATTTTGAACCACATACAAGTCCACCGGAAGTAAAGACAATCCAAAAACCAGAACATGGACACAAACAGAATTAAAAAATTTATTACACGTATATATATATTTAATTTAGCGTAAGTTTAATATGCACAAATAGTATATATAGGCATGTTTGCTCATTCTATTCAATAGATTTTTTGTGCCAATGCATGAGTCAAGTCTTGTGATCGCGTAAAAAAATGGCGGACACACTTTTAGTTGAAACAGCGGAGCGTGGGTTTCACATTTACTGCAAATTGTGGGAATACGCAAAACAAAACTAGGACCATTTGTCGACTTTTGTACTGTTCCACGAACTATCATAGGCTACATGTATCAGGCCTACGGCATTTTGAAATAGTTCAGTGAGTTCAATGACAATCATTGAGACTGAGTTTTTTTTTATAGCTGTTTCAAATAAAGGGAACGGGCTCGTAGTTTGAAATCTTGTTTTTACTGTTAAATATTTTGTTCAGTACAGATTACTAGTGTGTGTATTCATTACATACTTTGGATACTATGGACGATTATGGATTTATGCTGGAGTAAGTCATTTTTATTTTCCACAAAAATGGGGGGTGGGGCATTAATTAGGGAGGGGGCATTAAATAGGGAATATACAGTAATAATAATAACAGCTATTGGATGTCAAACATTTGGTTATTTTGAATTGTGAGCAAACATCCACCACTGTCATCAGCTTGAGAGGCAAGCATTATACCACTGGACCACCAAGGCTTACCCAAAGGATTACGAAGCTTGTTTCTAATATTACTTATACAACACAGTATAAACTCACTATATCTATTTCAGCATATTTCTTGTATTCCTGGTATTCCACAAGCTGTGATTCAAAGCTAATACGACTTTTCTTCTCTTGATCTCTCTCCTCCTGCACAGTCTTAGAATGGGACTGAGAGTCTTCCAGTTCTTGTCTGAGACTTTCAATAGTTTGCTCTTGTGTTTTGTCATGCATCACCTGATTCTGTGAATAACAAAATACGTCAATTTGGTCAAAATATTTTTAATGAAGAGAAGTAACTTCAAAGACATTAAGGCAGGTGTTGCCGAAGTAACAAACGTACTTGAATATCAAGATATAAAGCAGAAAACAAATGTATACATTATTGTTAAAATAAAATGTGTTCTCTTTACAGATCTGTTTATCCCATAAGATGAAAAATAGTAAAATCAACAAAAAATGGAGTAAAATTCTGCTTCCCAGCCTTTTTGTCTTCCCTAAACAGATCCACCTCCAACACCCAATTGTTTTTTTTTCAATCTTAATTTTGACCAGGCCGGCAAAATGTACCTGAATATCATACATTTTATGTCAAAATCATAAGAGTAAACAGGTCTGTCTTTATCAAGTTATTAAGCATAAAACAAATTTATAAACATGTCAAATACCATGATCTATGTTATTAAACAATAATGAAGTGGATAAATGAGCTACTGCATCTTGACATGGAGCTATAGCTCAGTTCATACATGAATTAAACATTACCTGATCAACAGCAGCTTGAAGATCTGTCACTATCTGACTGAGATTTTCTATCTCTTTGTTGGCCGATTCTAAATCACTGGTTATGTCACGTATTTTCAGTGTTAAAGCATCTCTCTCTTCTTCAAGTCCTTTTACCTTCTCTTCCAGTTCAGCTACAAAATTAATATAACATTGCGTTACAACAACCTGACAATCAGAAAGCATATAATTTATATGATTGTTAAAAATATCTTATGACAAACATTTTTAGATGAGTTGGTGTCATGCGAATTAAAAGTTTGTCCAGACTATGTTACTAATAAGAATGGAATTTTGAATATTTATCAAAGCGACAATGTATCAAGGCTATGCATATAGTTTCATCAGCAGCTATTAGGTGGCATTTATAACATACATGAATGGTCAAAAGGTAAAACTTGTTGAGACTACATAAATACTCGACACCACCTTCTGATGCATGTAGCCACGTTCACAGGTTAATATCTCATGACAGAAATGTCGCACTTCATTTAAAATGGAGAAAGTGAACAAGTAGACAACACAGATCAAATTTATGGTTTTTTTTTATATTTTACCAACAGAAAAAAATTGCCTAGTGGGTTTAAAATCACAAACAATGTCAGAGTTTAACTTAAATGAGTTGGGCTTCCCTACTTCTGTATAAACCAGTTGTGGATCACTGGCTGGAACAACAACTGGCACTTGCGTCCACTGAATGAGACTGATCAGACAACCCCCACAATATGAATGTTCTATCTGTGACTTACATCCCACTCCTTTAAGATTTATCTTGACAGCCTTAACTGAGGATAAATGATTAAGCCCTACCTTGTAGAGCTTTCTGCTCATCATAATCAACAAGCTTCAACTGCAGGTTTCCCTTTTCATCCTCCAGCTCAGCCAAACAATTCCTCAAAGTAACTACTTCATCCGCCAAGTTGCTGCCCTGTTTAACAAAGAGTACTTAAATCAATCTAGAAACAAAGTTTATAAATGTATGTCTATCTTGGCAAAACATTTAGTGTAAATTGTGGGGGGGGGGGGGGAATGTATTTATGATTTTTATTAATCCAATTGTAAAGAAATACATGTATATTAAAATGTGCATTAAATAATTACATGTATTTAAAAAAAAAAAAAAAATTAAACCCATTAAATCAGTCATATCTTCCCATTTCCTTTTGGTTTTATTTTACTGAATTAGTGGTGTTTAAAATTAAAATAAGATACAGAAGAAAGTGTAACCAGACATCATATTGTATACTTATATGTATACATTTATATTACAGACAATAAAATCATTATTTGGATTGTTAAGTTCATGCAAAATGACCAACTTATCTTAGACTAATTATGATACTTAATAGAAAAAAAATAGAAAAAAAAAATATTTAAAATGTGCTGTCATTGTTGAGTTACAAATCATGCATACATTTATCACCATTTCAGGAAAATTAATATTTTTGGCAGAATGTTTCAAGAAAACACAAAATTTAAGTTGATTAAAATAATTTTTTATGATAATGAAAGTAAAGTTCATTCAAAACAAACATCTGGAAGGTACAATCACAGACAACATGCAGAAACACTGACTAATGTACACGTTTTGTTATTTCTAATCTCTAACTTATGTTTTTTTTAAACAAGATGCTCATCTAAATTCATGCGGTTTTATCACAGTTAGCAATTTTTGGTGAATCTTAGTAACTATCTAGAATAGAACAAAAAAACTGTAAGTACTACCTGAAAATATAGGCTGAAATAAATAAAACTGAAGGCTCACTTAAAGCACTATTACAATAAAAACACAAACTGAACATCGGTAGAATTCTGAACAAACTGCACTAATGCCATTTAACAGTCTCATCTTAAACAAGTTGTCACCAGGAAAGCTCAAAAAGAAATGCCAAATTAGACCAAAACTCCTTGTTGACATTTAAAAAGATGAATGTTAAATTCAAATTTTAGGGTTCCACGATAAAAAAAATATTGCAGTTTTCCAAAACGGGTGGATCAAGACAAAAATCACAAATCTGGGATTCAACATGGTTGTTTTCTAATTATTCCGGTAAGTTGGAATTAATGCTGAATAAAAATTGTTAAGCATTTCCAAACCCAAAAAAATTTAATACTAAAATGTAATCATTAGAAAATGTAAAAGGGATTTGAGTTGGGTTTTTTGTTGATTTTTTTGAGGGAAGTAGGGCACATAATATTGCAAACAGTAGTGAATCAACTTCAGGCCTGCACAAATTCAAAATCTAAATAACTGGAAAATAGGTCATGCCAAAAAAAACTGCATAATCTATTTTGCTTTGCATAACTTATTTTGCTTTGTATAACCGACTTAAAAAAAAGAAGGAAAAATGGCTTTAAAATTAGTTTTAATAAATAAAACCATTGTCACGTTGAAGCAAAAAGGAACTGCAATAAATATACATTTACAATATATACATCAAATTTATACCCAGTAATGTTTTGCTAATTACACGTGATTATCAAAATTTTAATATGCTGAATGAAAATCTTGCATGTGATATTTGATCGTTTTCCATAATCGGCCGAAGATTTCCGACTAACATTTATTAATGGAAGTACTGCAATTTCTGATTGGCTGAATTTTGAAGGGATTCCCTTTGGCGACATCTAATAACCAATGAGAATACATTACACTTCCCAACGTAAGTATTTTAACTAGACTGGTATTTGTAATTTCTGTTACATGTAATTATAATTATACATGACAAAAATCAGTCAAGTTGTTTTATGCGAATGATAAATCGGATATGCAAAATAAATTTGCATAACCGATGCATGAACAAAACGATCGTTCGTGCAGTTAGTGCAGGCCTGCAACTTTATATTTTACTTTAAAATTTACAAAATTTCAAATCAAGAACACGTAGCTACTACCTGTTTAATTTATGAAACAAGACTGCGAACTTAAAAAGAAATAAAAAATAATAATACACCAAACTACTAATAAAATAAAAAAGCATATTCTCTCTTGACATATTCAAACCTACTGCCTCACCTTTCTAAGATCATTCAGTTCCTTCTCCAGTGACTTGATCTTGGATGTCATTTGAGCTTTCACCTTAAGTAGCTTGGTCTCTGTCTTACTCCCACCTTCTCCAAGTGACTTCTTTAAAGTCTCTATCTCTTCATTTCTTTCTGATAGCTCAGATTTGAGCTGCTGAACAAGGGTCTTCAATGCTTCCATTTCATCAGGATCTACTGTCATCTTCTGACTGGGTTCGTTCTGGACAGCATTTGCAAGTTCACGTTTAAGCTGTTCTACTAGACTTCTGAGTGCTTGAAGTTCATCCTGATCAGAACTGACTGCTTTTACTGCTGAAGCATCTTGTGATGCAGCAACAGTTGTTCCACCAATCTTTTGAAGCTGCATATAGGCCTGTTGGTATCTTTCTTGTAATGTGCCATACTGAATAGACGCCTGGGTGTAGGCAGCTTCATACTGAGCTAAAGATGACTGTAGTGTCTGAATTTGCAATTCCTTCTCACTAGATTCAGTTTCATGCTTCTCCACTGTGACTTTAAGTCTATTCTCCAGTTTGACCCTTTCATCCTTCCACTGGACTTCCATATCGACAAAACTGGCTTGAAGCAACATTAACTGTTCTGAAGTGACTTGCAGCTTGTCTTTCAACAGTTTTAATGTTTCCTTATCTTCCATCACCTTTTTATCCTTTTCACTCATTTCTTTTTGCAAGATTTCAATCACTTTGATCTTTCCATCCAACACTTCATGGATATCTTTCAGTTTCTGCTCAAACATTTTCACCACCTCATCATGAATATCAACTTCACCACGAGACATTATTCCTTGAATATCTCTCTCGTGTCGTGTTATCAATTCACGTAAATCATTCTCACTTGTGATCAAATCATTATCCTTTTTCTGGATCATTTCTCTAAGACTTTTGTTCTCAATCTCAAGCTCTTGGAGGGTTTCATTAAAATATTTCTGAGTTTCTCTAAGTTTTAGATCAAATTGATCAGTTTCAGCTTTTAACTTACGTTCCTCTTTTTCAAGTTGCTCCTTAAGTAAGCTCAAAGTTTCATCATTGTTCTCCACTTTTCCAGTTAGTTTTACAATTAGCATTGCTTGATCTTGAATATTTTGGTCCTTATCTTTTAAAGCTGTCTGCAGTATCTGCAAACATTTAAGGTGCATATATTTCACTTCAATTTTTGGTGAGGCAGTCAACTGAATCACCATGTTATAAAATTTGTTAACATGTTGCATTTAAACAATTGGACAATAATTGTAACGATATATAAAAAAAATCAGTTACAGGGTGAAATAATGTAGCCTGTCATACAAGCTTTGAATTTCTATTTATAATAAGTAATTTTTAATAACAGCAGTAACATATTTTATTTGTGATTACTAATTAGGATATTCTTAAAATTAGATTGATTTTTTTTTAAATCTTTAAATATAATACTTAAGAGATACATATGATCAGTTGTGTAATAATGTTTTTTTTATATCTTTGAAGCTTATTAATATTTTAAAGTTTTTCAGATTTAAAACTTCCCATTTCATGAGAATAAAGACTAAGTTTTCAAAAGGCAATGTCATTGGCATCAAGTCAATTCAAAATGGTAAAACTGGACTATTAAGCCAAGCATTACTCACCTCCACAACTTTATCCCTTCCTCGAATGACCTCATTTTTTTCACTTATGAATTCTTGGAGATCCATGGTGTGGCGATCATGTTCTAATATCTTGTTGTTTAGCTCCATTAGCTTCTTGTCCTTGTATAGCATCTGAGCATACATGGCCTGTAGTTGGGACTAATGACAGAGAGTGGCGCATTAGCATGCAGATGATACAGATGATTGAAAGTCTGAAGGAATGTTGGCCATGTCCCTTTGATGGTTCAATATCACAAAATTCCAAATACTGGTAATTTAAATTTTTGTTTTCATTTTTGGCATATGGCAATAGGCATGTCAAAATCTCAAAAAACTTATCTTAAATTGTAAATTCTATATATCAGACATCACTTTAACATTATTTATATATGTATAGCTAAATGTTAAAATTAAATACATTTATAATATAAACAACTCTGTTTACACAAAACTATAAAAAATCACAAATTCCTGAACATTTGCACTGTTACTTCAAAGGAAGCATAATGAAAGCAAGGAAATCCAAATTTATTAAATATTGATTTATGATTTACAATCATCATAAAACAATTCAGCAACACAATGCTACTACCTGGTAATGAAATAATTTTTAGACATAGATATGTTTAAACATTTAAACTTGTCAAAGTTTTAAATTACTGGCCAACAATCCTTTTGAAATATGCATACAGTAAGTAGTATTAGAAATGTTAGAAAAAGCTTTGCAGGCAATGATTGCAAACTATGTTAAAATTTATTCAATTAATTATTTAACAACATGAAATTTAGGCATGATAACAGAACCAAACTCATGATAAAAGAAATGAAAATATACAAAAAGCAGTGATTATAGAAAGATTGGGAACAGTAAATATTGTGGGATCTGACCTCATCAGGTGATGTACGATGCCATCTACCCATGCCAAGCAGCAGTAATGCTTATCACTCACGCATTACAACTAGGTATTTAGTAAATTTACGAACTGCAAAGTGCTTATTTTAAGTGCAAAACATTTGAAATGTATTGCCACTATAGTGTGCCTAGATAACAAAAATATTCATAAACTATTCACATCAGTAATATGTAGTTAAAAACATAAAACAGTATAAGAGATAGCAATGCTGTGATTGATATAGGAATGTAATCAAACATCATAGTCTGCACAAAAAATTTCTGAGCAGAGCAATGTGTGAATGTATTTTTTCGCCAGTCTAATACCACTGATGTACATGTAGATCGTGTTATGTAAATTGTTTGTGTGTGTATACCAATAACTATAAACTATTTGAGGTGGTGGTCAGGGTTTATCCATATCTAGAAATATTTAATACAATTTGGATTAAGAAAGCTATAATATTTTTAAGCTAATATAATCACTTAAAATTTTAATCACGAGCTGCAAGCAAACGTGCATGCATAATTTTTATATAAATTATATACTTAAATTTTATCTTATGCTAACTTTTCCTCTAATTTAATTTTCTAAAGTTATTTTAATTTAATATATGTAATCTAAATTTGCGCAAATTTGTTTTGAACTAGAAATCTGTCTAAACCAGTTCAATGTTAACTTTTGTACAACACAATACAAATCGCTCTAGTCTCTCACATGATCTGTTTAAGACGACTCCAATGCAGTTATAATAAATAAACAAACACACTAGTACATGAAATAACAAAACTGTTAAAAATTCCAGATCAATTTTTAAAAAACATAATTATGTGTAGTAAAAATGTAAACAGCAAATAAAAAGAAAGTGCCAAGATATTAAAATGTAGAATAAATTAAATCAAATGGGGAAATGGAAATGAGAACCATCTGCATTCACTCAAGCATCTTTTGGCAGTTTGTTTTGGGTATTTTTTTTTGTCTCAAATTTATTTTCTATGACAAACTAATACAACTTTGATACAATTTGCCATTTGTGCATATCATTATAAATCTACTATTTTCCACAACCCATAACAAATTTACTTCTAAAACCACTTTCTAATAAGCTTATTGCACCAAAATAGCATGATGGTGTTAACCAGATCCAGTTCTTCATAAGACTACCATATTAGTATTTTATGCTCTTTTTTCATTCAGTTATCATATAACAATATCTGCATGCTTGAGTGAATTCAAAATAAAAAGCACACAATACCATAAGAAGAACTAAACCTAACCTCCATATCCTTTCCTCCTTCGCCTGGCTGCAGTGAAGATTGCAGTGTCTCTAGAAGCTTGGTCTTCTCCTCAAGCTGCTCACTGAGGTCTGTAACAAACGTCTCCCTCTCCCCGATTATCTTCTCCTTGGTCTGTATCTGCTGTTCTCGAGCCTTGATGATCTCATCTTTCTCAGCAATCACCTTGTCCTTCTCTTCCAGCTTTCTCCTCAGCAGAACAGTCTTAGCACGACTCGTCTGCTCATCTCCTGCACCACCTTCAGCCTCCTGTTAAATAACATACTGCATTATTACTCATGATTTTAGTGGTACTGTAATATTTAAAAGATAAACAAGATGTAACAATATTATTTAAAGATTTTAATGCCATGACAAAACAGAATAGTAAAGAAGACAACATTATTACCCTAGTGGGCACTCACAGATAGGATTTATTTATTTAACAACATCCCCCCCCCCCCCACCACAAAAGTAAACAGGCTACTGGAGATGACATAAATAGGAAACGACATCTACATGCTCGAGTGAAGGCAAAATAAAAAGAAACAATAAAATATTTTATCTCATAAACAGGAAACAAATTATTCATATTTTCTCATTCAGTAACTTGTCCTTTTATTAGGTTGTTTGTTATGATCATTGAGCTTGTCTGCATTAAATATGATGTCATTATAATTTCAGAATGTGGAAATGATGACAACTAGGTAAAAGATCATCGATAACAATGATCATTGTTATAGGTTTGAATGCTTCAAAAATGTAAAGTACAAAAGAAGTTTAAAGAGTGGCACAATTTAAAATGTCTGGAGTAATAAATAGAATATCAGACACACTGCAATTTATAAAATTTACGTCCCTCATGAAATTCTCTTACTTTGTCACTTGTTAAAATGCCTGACAAAGATAAATAATTTCACTCAGGACATAAATGTGATAAACAGTAACTTATTTAATATCTTGCATAAGCAAAACTTTTAGTAGAACCACAAAATTTAAAAGATATAACAATATTACTAAATAAAAAAAATGATCTTCAAATATATGCATTAATGTTGTTGATCATAGTTACTTTCACTGATACTATTAGGTGTACTACCTGACTAGATTTCTCTGGAGTTTCAGCTGAATCTTTCTTAGCTTTGGCTGCCTTGGCCTTAGCTTGCAATTTCAACTTTGAAAGACTTGCTTTTGTTTCCTGAAAATGAATCACTGTATTAGTATTTGCAGATTCATTTAAGAATTGAACTTGATAATGTTTGAGGTTCATGGAAGTATGAACTGCAAAACCGCTTTACGCACTGTATGAACGATGTAGCATGTTACCGCCGAGCCGTTTATATCAAAGAATGTATAGTTCTTTTGCAGTTCAAACTTCCATGAACCTCAAACACTATCAAGTTCAATTCTTATAATTCCAAATATATAACTTTGTCATTAATATAGTTTTTTCAAATAAAAAAAATCGAACTCTTTTGTCCAGCTATATACTATTTCATTAACGCGAAATTCATACACATCTTCAGGGAAACCTCATTCATGAGGTTCGACTTTTTCCGTCAAAAGCTGAATGACAAGATCAGTTTCTTACATACATAAATACAAATTCTTCACAATTATTGCATTAAAATGTCAATATCAGCCAGGCACATTTATAATTTAACAAACAAATTACATTAATAGTTATTTAAGTGAATGTAAACGATAATATAAACACATAAGATGATCTCTTTTGTGTAGTAAAATGTGCATGTGGTGAAGCAGTTGGTGTATGAATATTTAACTATAAATTTGAGAACGGGCGCCATTTTATGAAGGGGTTTCTGATTATGGTGTTGAAATGACAGTTATCAAATTTTAAGTGTGAAAATTCCATTTGATGACAGATTTTACATCGACAAAGTGTATTCAATGTTACCAGGGACAGATGAAACCGGTATTTTGCATGTTTCTGTTGTATTCACTGGCTTTGTAATTGTGAAAGTAGGCAAATGTGTCGACAGTTACGACATGTGTGAGATTAAACAGGATCAAGCTCATATTTCCTTATAGAAGAAAAAAAAAACTTTCTAACTTAAAATCTCCAAACAAATTGGTAGGCACGTCTGTCATTTTAATGTTCGTGTTTAAAAATAGAATCTTGGGGAATTCCTTTTTTGATTCCTTTGTTGACATAATTCATAAAGTAGTTTCAGTTATAGACCAAAATAGTGAATTGAGGTTCATGCATCTATGAATGTTGTTTTTGAAAGTCACATGATGTCACTTGGACCAATCCAAGTATTTATAATAAATGTGTATTTACAAAATGGAATTATAAAAGTATGAAGCATTTAGGATTACAAATACATGCATATACCCCACACAGAAAAACTTTCAATTAAGAACAAGCTGGATGCACATACAAAAACATCCTGTTAATCTGAGAAACAAAATTTGTAAAATTATCACAGGAGAATTACACCTTTAAACATAATGAGTAAAACAACAAAAATATTTGGTCTCAGTTTCAACAACATGAACAAATATATTTGGATAGCAAAATAATTTAATGTAAGTTTTTTTTAAACAAAACTGAATATGTCAAGGCCGTGGATGTATGATGTAACTCCAAAAGTATTTTAGCTCATAGCCCTAATGACATTCAATAACAGGTAAAATTATGTTCTGGCACAAACATTTTCTTTAACATCAACCAAGTTGTGCCATTTTTATCAAATAAAATCAAATGTATCATTTTAATCTGAGCCATTTTTGCCTACATGTACATTCAATGGCTTTATACCAAAAAGAAAAGGGATGTTTCTTTAGAGACCCAAGCACATTGGCAGTTTGGGCTATGTTCTGTTCCAACCAGTGGTGCACAACTGGTTCACCAAAGGCTGTGGTATGTGCTGTCTTACCTGTGGGATGGTGCATATAAAAGGTCCCTTGTTGCTTATCAGAAAGAGTAATCTATGTGGCTGCAGCGGGTTTCCTCTAAATAAATATGTCAGCACGACCATATGAATGATTTCCAATAGCGATGATAAGATACAAAAAATCAATGTGCTCTTGAGCCGTTGTTAAATAAAATAAACTTTACTTTTTTTTTTACCCAGGCACATTGTTTATTCATCACCTATTAGCTGTTAAATCCAGTAAGCTCATTTATACATTTACAGGTAGATCTAGTGATTAAGTTTTATAACTAAATGCTAGTGCCAATCAAAGAGTAACAAAGTGTACAAACTGTGAGCTCCTTATCCTTCTTGTGTATAGTGTCCTCTCTTTCTCGAATCATTGTTTTGAGCTGAGACACCAGCTGTTGCTGGGCCTCCAGTTGCATTTCAAGATCACTGTCGGCCATCTTTATTTCACTCAGATTTCACACACATCTATTACAAACTGTAAGAAAAGTGAGTTAGAAATCACCTGTATACTGTTTTAACAAACATTAAAAAGCTACTTTGTGAACGTATTTTTTAACAGTAATAAAGGTTTAAAATATACACTAAGATAAAATGTACACGTTACTCACATCAGAATCACTTAAGAATACACTTCTAAAGCAGCATTAAGAACCTATTATGTTACAATGGAACTCATAATAATCTGCTACGTCATATGACTACAATTATTATTAAATCTTTAACAAATCCCTAGCACAAAAGCAAACATTTTGTTTTGTGTCTATGTGTGTGTGTGTGCATGTGTGTGTATATATACATGTATATATATATATATATATATATATACAATACCTGGACAGTTGGTATGACATGTTAATTTTGTGGCTGACTTGTAGACATTGATGAAATACATCTCATGATCCCATCTTGTCTAAATGCAAACTTACAGAAACCTTGAAAAAGAAAAGAAATTAATCTATTAAACTAAGGCACAAAATATGAATATATTTGTTGGCAAATTAAAAAAAGACAACTGTACAACACTTTCGTAATGCTTATTAATTTTAAAATCTTTTCTTATACACTACAGTGAATTACAGACCATTTAATAACTTATACCAATCATCCATCTGATAATAATCATATTTTTTTTTATAAAAAATGGATTATGAGAAGCATATTTAATGTACTGAAAACTTTTCTTTTTTTAAAATTAAGATATATGAAGTATATATATATATATTATAAGCAGGCACTAATCTAGGACAGAAAAAGTGGGAGAAGTGACTTCTCCCTTCCCATAAAAAATGGGAAAAGTGAACCCACCAAAAACAAAAAGTATTAATTTATTTTTTGTCATGTAGGCAGGCGTATGACCTTTTTTACAGTGAAGATTTTTTAAAATTGAACCCAGAACAATTAACAATTAAACATTGTTTTAATACTAATTTTTGTTTTGTTAATTTTTGTTTAAATTATTTTATGGGGAAATCTCTGAGCCCTATCATTTATCTTCATTTTTATTGTCTACCCGTTTTGTGCACAGAATGATGAGAATCTAAAACATGTTTTTGTTACTTTTTCCAAAATCACCAATTATTTTTAATTAATATTTAATAATATAATAAATAAAATCATCAACCATATTACTTGAATAGATATATGCCATTGAAAATATTTACTACCGACAAGAAACCAAGTGAATTGAATCTTTGTAGTTACCAGAATCATAACATAATTATTTCCCGCAAAAGCATCTGGTTTCCAAAATAGCCATATGAGTAGCTATTAACAAGTCAAAACCACTTTCTTAGAAACTATTGAAAATTAATTAATTGACCTCATCGTGGTGTCCATATTTCAGCAAATCTAAATTAAATGTGTGCATGCAAACCAATCTCCGACGACTTTGAACACTAGCACTGAATCAACAGGCAACACGTTTTTAAGTGTATCTCTTGCGAAGTAACTGGAATTCTTGTTCATATTACGTACCCAACAAAGCTCGACACAGTTTATTACGTGTTAACAGAAATAGCCGGTCATTGACAGGGGACAATAAACATGCGTCACTTGATTGTGTGTAAAGGCGAGGGTTTTTTATTGGGATTTGTTTTTCACTTTTCTTCGAGCAAAATATTACGGCGTCTTTGACTTCTCACTACTGCTAACAAGTCAGTGACTTGAGCTAACTTTCGGCAAAACAAAGCTCTATTTTGCCGGACTAGATTAGTGCCTGTTATAAGAACATACCGGTAACAACAAATGAGCAATATTGAATATTGGTTTAACAAATCCTCCGACCCCAGCACAAAAATAAACATTGGCTATTGGGGGTAACAAATGAGCAATAAAAAATTAAATTCAAAATATGTACAGTTAATTCACTGCAATTTAATGTTTTATGATGCAACCCAAAGATGTTTGAATAATAAATTATATGGGTGAAAATCTGTATACAAAACTATTTAATAAACATGCACAAATTGTTTTTACTCAGTAAATGAAATTTATGTATTTGAGAGAATAATATATTTTATGCACTATGGATGAATCAAATAACTTATATTTTAACTTTTGTTTATCACTTTATGTTTTACAAAATCTCCGAGTTCTCTCCCTAACCCCATCCTGATCTATGCAGGCCTCTTTCTCAAGTTTGTGTTTATTATTGCATCTTATAAAAATTTTAGTACTATAAAAAATGTTTCTAATAATTTCACATGGTGTAATTAAATGTAACTGACAGTGCAAATGGAAATCATCATAGTGACAGACTTAAGTTAATAAATCGACGTAAGGACAAACGGCAAACCTACTTTTGACTACGCTCTTTTGACCAGCATAAATACATTATACATTCGCCTACAGATATACTGAGTTGATCGTTTACGTTAAGACATAACCAAATAAATATAACTCTACAAAATGCCTGCGCTATATTATTCTTATTGGAAGAAATGCATTTATAAAGCTGTCTGTACCCATTTTTCCAAAATTCCACACCATCCGCCATCTTGTTAAACTTTCGTGAGTCACGTGATGTGTATGCGTGTCATATTATTATACAGTTTTCTCCCTTTCAACGGGGGTTATTAGTTCCAGGTCCTAGCCACCGAGATTAGCGATATAACTTGCTCCAGGGTATCACCATGCCTATGGAGACCGACTGTTAATAATCTTGTTTATAAACGACACATATATTATATGTCAACAGAGCCTTTGCTACAGTAGGCCATTTTACAAATGCACTATTTACCATCTTTTTTTTCTTTTCTTTTTTTATACATCCGTGATATCTA
Source organism: Symmetromphalus regularis (assembly GCA_032355785.1). NCBI lineage: Eukaryota > Metazoa > Mollusca > Gastropoda > Neomphalida > Neomphalidae > Symmetromphalus > Symmetromphalus regularis. The sequence goes on along the minus strand of JAULBS010110438.1, from coordinate 560 downwards.
TATTTATCACATGATATAAGCGCATGACATAAATCATTTACTGATATATTACGAGATATAACTAAGCAAATCTCAGTGACGTAAGTTTGATATTATATAATAATATTATGTAAATTTCGGAAATAATTTTACCTGTATGCTATTTGCACACACGAAGAATAGTTTGCAACTTAAATTTTGTAGAATTCATCACTCACATTTATATGTATATGTGTGTGTGTGTGTGTGTGTGTGTGTGTGTGTATATATATATATATATATATATATATATGGGAAATATTTTCTGACACAGTAATGTTATCTTCAAAAACAGGATTGATTAAATCTTTCATTGATCCTATTGAAACTGAAGTAGGAAACACAAGCTAATAGTCTAAGACCCAAATGTTATACAGTGGGGCTTATTTCTAGTTGTAATGTCACGGCGAGCTGTAGAAGGTTTCTATGCATTTTTCTACATAATAATTTTATTATTATCTCTATTATTTGGATATTAGACTATATAATTTTTTTTTTTTTAAGATTCAGATTTTAATAGTATGATTGTTTAACTATACTCT
>JAULBS010110427.1:0-15142 GCA_032355785.1 Symmetromphalus regularis | reverse complement strand
TTAAACCAGTTGTGGACCACTGGTCAGTGTAAGTGGTATACACCTACCCACTGAGCCTTGCGGAGCACTCACTCTGGATTGGAGCCGATACTGAGATAAAAAATCCCATGCTTTGACTGAGATTTGATCTCAGTACCTACCAGCCTCGAGTCCGATAGCTTAACCACTGCACCACGGAGGCGGGTTATTTCCGATTAGCAGGAAGGATCATTTATATGCACCTACCCATAGACAGGACAGTACATACCACAGCCTTTGATTAGTTGTGGACCACTGGTTGGTGTAAGTGGCTTACACCTACCCATTGAGCCTTTGCAAAGTACTCACTCTGGATTGGAGGTGGTATCGAGATTAAAAATCCCATGTCCTGACTGAGATTTGATCCCAGTACCTAACAGCTGTGAGACCGGCAGTTTAACCACTGCACCAATGAGGCTGGCATCATCAATCTGATTAACAACTTGAACAAGACTGGTACTGCGAACTTGCAATAAAAATAATTTGCTGAATTACTTACATAGGAGGAGAATTACCCATGAAAGGGTTACGGTCTATGAGCGATGTTGTTCCTTCATCATTTGTCAACAGCTTGACCGCCACATGAACAAGCCAGGGGTTGTATTCATAGTTCTGCAGCAAAGAAAGAAAAATAGCTAGAGAGATACTATTGAGAGGTAATCCTTTTTCAACTAAACTTTCCTATTCTCAACTAAACTGTCCTATTCCCAACCAAACTGTCCTATTCTCAACCAAACCAAACTATCCTATTCTCAACCAAACTATCCTATTCCCAACCAAACTGTCCAATTCCCAACTAAACCATCCTATTCCCAACCAAACTGTCCTATTCCCAACTAAACCATCATATTCCCAACCAAACTGTCCTATTCCCAACTAAACCATCCTATTCCCAACCAAACTGTCCTATTCCCAACCAAACCGTCCTATTCCCAACCAAACTGTTCTATTCCCAACCAAACCGTCCTATTCCCAACCAAACTCTCCTATTCCCAACCAAACTGTCCTATTCTCAATCAAACTGTACTATTCCCAACCAAACTATCCTATTCCCAACCAAACTATCCTATTCCCAACTAAACCATCCTATTCCCATGTATATTTTTTGTGCTTTATGTTTCATTTCCAGGAAACGAGTAACAATTATTTTTTTATCTTCTAGTACTACTTACACTCCAAGAAAAATGTATTCAGATTTAAACAAAACAAACTAAAATTCTGTTATTTTTCAAGTGCATCACAAAGAGTCACTAGCCTGAACCAAATATTCACTAGACAGAACTGAGCAAAATTACAAAAATTTAATAACATTATCAATGCATTTTGGGGCAAGAAATATTTTTTTTTTTTTAATTATAATTATCTTTTTTTTTCACAAGTCTTATTAAATTTTACCTGAAATGCAGCAAACCAAAGTAACCAGTCAAGCCGGTAGTGGTAGGGGGAGATAACACACGGCCTTCTAGTAACATTACCCGGTTTGCATTTGAATTCGTACTCCAGCCAGTGAGCGTCAGGGTCATTGGGATTGGAACTGTTCGTGCCTAGAAAGATTACTTCCGTCCTCTTCTTGGTAATGCTAGACAATACAAAGGAAAGGAAAGTTCAAGTGAATGGCAGCTAAATGATTGATCAGCAGCCAGCAGGTGTCAAATATATGTATGAAGAGGGTATTAAACAAGTTCTCATTTATTATCCATTTATGTCCCTAGTTAAATAATGTTTCTTTGATCACAAGCTTTTTTTTCACGAGGGACAAAAATTTGATAATAAATGGTAACAAGTTTGATATTACATTTTTTACTCAAGACAATTTTAATTGTTCCACTCTTTAAATGTACTCATTCCAGCCAGTGGTCCACAACTGGTTCATAAAAGGCTGTGGTATGTGCTGTCCTGTCTGTGCGATGATGCATGTAATAGACCCCTTGCTGCTTATCGGAAAGAGTAGCCTATGTGACGACAGCAGGTTTCTTCTAAACACATATGTCAGAATGACCATATGATTGACTTCCAATAGCCGATAAGATAAAAATCGATGTGCTCTAGAGGCATCGTTAAATAAAATAAACTTTACTTTACTTTAAACATACCACAGTCTTTGATATACCAAGAGTAGGTCCAACAAACCTTCCAAATGCTCCATACGTATTAACAAGCCTGAAGTTGTCAAATGATGTATTCATCGCCTGACGGGTTGACAGCAGGTTCTGGATGACAGGAATACTCAAGTAAGCCAGACATAAACCAAGGGAAATGTTGAACACTTTTCTCACATAGCAACCTGGTAAGATAAATGTACAGACAATAGTAATATTTAATTTTATGTTTATAATATATTATGTGTAAAGTTCAGTATATGATGTTGAGAAATATTGAACACTTTTATCACGTAAAAACCTGGGAAGATAAATGTACAGACAATTGTAATATTTAATTTTGTATTTATAATAAATTATGTGTAAAGTTCAGTATATGATGTTGAGAAATATTGAAAACCTTTCTCACGTAACAATCTGGGAAGATTAATGTACAGACAATTATAGTAATATTTATTATTGTGTCTACAATGCATTACATGTATGTGTAAAGTTGAATATATGATATTGAGAAATATTGAAAACTTTTCTCACATACATGTAGTAATCTGGTAAGATAAATATACAGACAATTGTAATATTTATTTTTGTGTCTATAATGCATTATGTGTAAAGTTCCAAGGGCGAGAATCCGTTCCTGAAAGTGGGGGGGATGGAACATTTCCCCATCCAAAACATTGGGGGGGTATGGACCGCTCCCTTCCTTTTGACACCATTATAGATCCCTTGTGTACTTCAGTTTGACTATATTTGCACTAAGACAACACGGGTAAGTGTTACACTGGAAACAATAAAGAGAAATATTAGTAAAGATTATTAATTATGCATTTTAATTTAAGTTTTTCGAAGCAAAATGTGGGGGGATAATTACATAGGCGTCCCCCCTGTCCACAAATTAGGGGGACATGTACCCCCCTGGATTTATGCCCATGTAAGGTTCAGTATATGATGTTGAGAAATGCTGAACCACAATGTGACCCCCAATAACCAATGTTAATTTTTGTGCTGGAGGGTAGAGGGAAGCTGGTAAATAAATAAATAACTGCTTAAATAACAAACCAAGCTTTGGTTGTTTTCCATTCTTATATTCTTGCTGGATCTTCCAAACCTGCTGTTTGACACTCTTTGTGAAGAGGAAGGCGTAGCTGGCATCATCGAAACATGCCAGACATGGCAGAATTGTCAGCCAGTTTAGAAAGCTGAGATTTCCACTGATAATGATAATACCCTACAAAACCATAATGAAAACCAAAATTATATTTTACTGAACCTATTGAAATTATTTTTTTTTCCCCACCAACTTATGCCCCAGTTAAACATAGCTAAAGACCATTTTTCGACCCAAACATCCCACAAATATCAGTAATCTCCGTGCAACCAAAAGCAAAAAATCTGACAAAAAAATGGAATGAAAATGGTAGGTGACTGATTTGTAAGACCAGGAAAGGTTGGATGGCGAATGGTTCGGGACTTAGTTTGCAACTGGTTTGTCACAGTGTGCCATGGTTTCAAACCAGCACATATTGACGTGATTTTTGGTGCTCATGACTCGTAAAACTGGGAAAAATGTCCAGATCAGCTAGTCTCTGTATTTTCCACTGCTTTTGTACGAATGATCTTATTACAACATTGCCATTTTTTAAATTTCTGCCATTTTGTATTAATAATGTCCGAACTAGCAGGAATTGCAAATACTTCTGCTAAATTTAAATCAGCAGTATGAAAATATTTCGGTTATCTGATATACAGAAGTGGTGAGACAACTGATCAGTCTTCCAAGGTCCCCAACATTTTGAAGACTAATTCGGTTGCAAGAAGGTTTTTGTGACCAAAATGACGAAAAAGCGATCAGCAATCAGTGAAGACCTACAATGTATTTACGACCACTAAAGACCTTTTTACGACCATGTGCAACCAACTCGCGACCATCTGATTTTTTTGTGATTGCAAGTGGTTGTAAGCAGAGCTAGCTCTGCCACTCGCAAAATCTGCCAAAGGTGAAATTTAAAAATATTTGGCAAATTTTAATGTAATCTGGCAAAATAATTTCTTCTAATAATAGCCATTTAAGTGCAGGAAAAAGATGATTTTTTTCAATTTTTGACATTTTTATAGATAATGTTACTTTTGTGCCAGAGCTAGTCCTGTGTAAGCCAAGTGTGAAATGTGGTTTTTTTCTACTCAACATTTTGACATCAACCTTTCACCCCTTGATGTATAATTAAAATTTTATTCTTTCACTTCTACATCAATCTTTTATCTCTAAATTTCTTTTAATCCTACTTTTTAACTTTAACCTTTTATTCCCAGATTTCTACTTCAAAATTTTACAACCATTTACACCTAACTATATTTCAACTTCAACCTTTGACTTCAAGACTCATGTATCAGTCTGTTATGATTAGGTTTCATTATCATCATCCTACTCCAAATTTCTGAATGAAAACCTTTTGTGAAGGTCATAGACCATACCAACAAAACAGTAATATATAATTTTATGTATCGCTTAATATCAGTTTCCGGGCTGTATCGGCCCGGTCGATTTTTGTATGGCTAGTTTATAACGAATCTGCATACACATGAACCACGACATCGGAATAATACAAATCTTCACTTTCAGAAAATAAATAAGAATTTTTTTTGTAAAATTTACTAAATATTAACTTTTTAAAAGGTTGAGTGATACACACCACTCATTTGGCATTGTAGATTCACTAAATACTGTGTATCATCAATACATACCAAAATAAGCAGCTCACAAATATGACATTCTGTCGTCTGTGTTAAGTTTAGAAAGTCACGTGACATGTTTTACGCTGCGACAACTAGACTGTAAATCTTTCTAAAAATAGACCGGTCCCAGATACGAATTCCTAAAATGTCAACATCCGACCAGGTAGGGATTTCTTTTTTTTTAAATATATAAACAGATAACATTTGAAAGATTTGTTTGTTGATTTTAATAGTAACATAAACAAGGTAAAATATTATTTTGTTACATTGATTGTGTGATTACAATTGCGCAGAAGCTTTTCAACGTTAATAGACCGGGAACTGATTATACATGGATATATAGTTACATACTGTCACCCTCAACCTAAGAGCATAAATCATTCTTGGCCATTTTGAGATTTTCTGCCTAACTCACTTCTTATAACAGTTGACATAACATGTAAAAAGTCATTATGCACTTCGTAATTCACTTGATGACAATCTGATAAATGGGTAATAAATTGTTATTACTGGGCTGCATACATTTTTTTGCCTTTTACTCAAAAAAAAATTAATTACTTAGGTTATGTTCTAAGAGATAATTAACAGATTTACTTGGAAAAGAATTTGAATCGCTCCTCCAACCATGCAGAATCTTCGACCCAGGAACAAGAAGAAGGGTGCTATTAGTTCAACAAAATGGTTGACCATCGTTTCAAACTTGTGAAAATACTGAGGTTCCTGATGCATGTAGTAGCTAACTGGGTTTGGAACAGGCTGAGTCTGTAATTGAAACAAGACAACATTACTCAAGTGTCGTAGCAACACTCTGAATAGAATACTGTACTTCATGTAACTAAAACAAAAGTGTTTTATTCAAGTGCTATAGCAACGACTTATTTAGTATACTGGTAAAAGAAAAGTTTGTTTTATTTAACGATGCCTCTACAGCACATTGATTTTAATTTTATCTCCAGCTATTGGGACGCCAAGCATATGGTCATTCTGACATATTTATTTAGAGGAAACCTGCTGCGGCCACATAGGCTACTCTTTCTGGTAAGCAGCAAAGGGTCTTTTCTCATATTTTAATTATTTCCAAATGGAAGGACGTGAAAAATTAACCATTTTTCCCCATCCTGTTCATCCATCACATTTGAACCCCCCCTTTCAGAAACCTGCATACATGGCTGCTGACCCTTGCGAGCCCTCACTCTGTGTTGGTCAGTATTGAAATTAAAAGATACGTGCCTCAACTGAGATTTGATCTCTATACATACTAGCTGTGAGTCTGACAGTTTAACCACTGTGCCACTGGAGCCGGTGAAAAACAAGACAGTGTTATTCAAATGTTATAGTAAAAGCATGGGTGTCGACCGGTGGGGGATGGGGGACACGTCCCCATCACTTTTCAAAGTCGGGGGACAATCTATATAAATGTCCCCCCCCCCAACTTTTTTGTTTAGCAACAACAACAAAAAAATATAATAATAAAATTTAAAAAAAACATTTTTAAATTTAAAATTAATTACTTTATTTATTTAAAATGACAAGTAGTAATCCTTTTTATCATAGTTTTGTACATGGACGTTATTGTTGATATAACAAACAACCTTCAAACTTTGTTATACACTTAGGTATGCAGTATTTTATTCCCCTCGTTTTTAAAGCCATCGTTGAGCGGGATGTAGCTCAAACGGTAGCGTGTCTGCCTGCGAACCTGTCGGTCGTCGGATCAATCCTTCTCAGTGGACCCATTTGCAGTCTGGGCTATTTTCCGTTCCAGTCAGTAGTCCACAACTGGTTTATTAAAGGCCATGGTATGTGCTGTCCTGTCTGTGGGAGAGTGCATATAAAAGATCACTTGCTGCTTATCAGAAGGAGTAGCCTATGTGGGTTTCCTCTAAAGACATATGTCAGAATGACCATATGATTGACGTCCAATAGCCAATGATTAGATAAAAATCTTTTAAAGCCATATTGACGCCTATGAGTGACAGATCAAATAAAATACTGAAAACTTCACGTTTACTGACATAAAAAAGAGAGGGACTGTTAAATGACACTTCCAATACATTATTCATAATTTTAATCATGTTATCTTTGACACACATTCTACAGAAGAAACCACATAGGCTACTCTTTCTGTTCAGCAGCAATTTTTTTATGCATTTTTGACACATAAGTAGAGGCACTGATTTTCTGCGATAACAGAAATGCGGATAGAATTGTGGAAAAACCTGATTTTCTCAGAAAATATTGTTTTTCACCTCCAAATAGTGTGGTTTATTAATTAAACAGATTTTCCAGCGTTATTTTAGAAACAGAAATGGTTGGTACCTGACTACACTGATATCTGTACTTATTACACCAAATTAGTTTAGTACACAGAATGATGATCACCAGTTGTTTGGTTCATTTGCTTCCGTTGATATGGCGGAAATGACAGGACGTTTGTTAAATATACCAGACGTTTGTTAAATATTTTTTGGCTCAAACTGTTCAACAATTATGCAAGTTAAAGATTTATTACATATTTTGGATCGATTTATTTATAATATTCATTATAATTTAAAATGATAAAAATGATACTATTAGTCATTTTTTTAAGTGATCGATTCTAATTAAATTCAGAGATATTTGCAAAAACAGATAATTACCAAACTTGATGTCATTGCGAATTAAACAAGTTTCAATTCAAAATGGAAACGAAAAAAACTGAATTTGTTAAATTCTGAAACGGAAAATGGGAAAATCTGAAACGGAAAATCAGAGCCTCAACATAAGGCACATCCCATCATAGGTATCAATAGGAATGAGAAACAGGAGATCGATCCAATGACTGCCAGCATCACAGATACTTTACTAGTTAGCTATATACCATTCTATTATTATCTAAAAAAATATATTAATTTATTCATATATATTAAAGTAAGACAATAAGAAACAACAATTGTCAACTTCTTAATATTAACTTAGTTACCTCGTAGTGATAATCCATACAGGTCAAATCCAACCAGCATTTGTCTCCCCTGATTTTTATCAGCCCCTGCAACAATAAAAACAATATTCACATATATGGCTGTATTTAAGATATAATTATTAATGTAGATATTCAGTCAAATTTTTATTACATTTAAATTTATAACATAACTGTAATTAAGTCAAATTATAATTATTACACTTAAATTCATAACATAATTGTAATTAAGTCAAATTATAATTATTACATTTAAATTCATAACATAACTGTAATTAAGTCAAATTTTAATTATTACATTTAAATTTTGTAACATAACTGTAATTAAGTCAAATTTTAATTACACTTAAATTCATAACATAACTGTAATTAAGTCAAATTTTAATTATTACATTTAAATTTATAACATAACTGTAATTAAGTCAAATTTTAATTATTACATATAAATTTATAACATAATTGTAATAAGTCAAATTTAAATTCATAACATACATTTGTAACTGTAATTAAGTCAAATTTTAATTATTACATATAAATTTATAACATAACCACCATAAACAGGGATGGGATTAGGCCTTGGGCATTTCCGGTTCGGGGGCCCCTCCACACAGAAATTAAATTACGTGACAAATTTTTTTAAAATGAACTAAAATGAATGAATAGTACTAACTTATATTTTTTTAATAAAAGAAGTCCTTAGTCTTGGGGGCCCCTCTGGCACGGTGGTCTAGGGCACTTGCCCCCTTTGCACTCTTATAAATCCAGCCCTAGCCATAAATATGTCAGATTCTATGCAGTACTTGAAAATAATTTTCTTCTAGCCATTGTTTAGAAATTTTAAATATTGTCGTTAAATAGTATTGAAATTTTGTTAATTTATACAAACTATTAAAGAAAAAAAAATATTAGCCAAATATGAAATTTTGTTGTAGGTCTGTATATATAAAACTGCAACTGACTACTCTGTCTATGGTTGGGGCAAAGTAAAGTTTGCTTTATTTAATAACACGTCTAGAGAACATTGATTTTTATCTTATCATTGGCTATTGGACGTCAATCATATGGTCATTCTGACATATTTTTAGAGGAATCCTGCTGCTGCCACATAGGCTATTCTTTCCTATAAGCAGCAAGCATTTTTTCATATGCAATGTCCCACAGACAGGACAACACATAACATGGCCTTTGATGAACCAGTTGTGGACAACTGGTTGGAACAGAATTGTTGAGGCAAGTCCTCTGATTATGATTAGGATTATGTTTTTATTTATTACTTGGTTTACACATTATACACTGTACCTTTAATTAAAACAACAACAACAAAAAAGTCAAACATGTCAACCTTTTCCATATTTATGGGATATAACACTTTGTGCCAGGTTTATTTATTTTCTGGCATCATTGCCAAGTTGCGTCAGATCGATTCTTCTCAGTGGACCCATTTGCAGTTTGGGCTATTATTCCATTCCAACCAGTGGTCCACAACTGGTTCATCAAAGGCTGTGGTATGTTCTGTCCTATCTGTGGGACAGTGCATATAAAAGACCAATTGTAGCTTATCAGAAAGAGTAGCCTATGTGGCAGCAGTGGGTTTCCTCTAAAAAATATGTCAGAATTATCATATGATTAACGTCCATTAGCCGATGATAAGATAAAAATCAATATGCTTTAGAGGCATCGTTAAATAAAACAAACTTCACTTCACTGCCAAAAATTTTACATGTAACAGCTTAAAACAACAGGCCCATAGGAGCCAGGGTGCTAGGTTTTTTGCCAGTTTTCATTTAGGGTACAGATTCACAGTTTCACACAACACATTTTATATACACATAAAAAATAGCACCCCCACTTTGAAATATCACACACTCCCCAACATTGAAAATCCTTCCTATAGACCTGCATAATATAGCAAAAATAGCTTTTTCTCGGTTACTCACTGCCCCCAACATTATTCTGAAAATAAGCCATCGGTATCCCCATATGATCACTTTGGATGTTGGCGTGTTTCTTGGTAGCTTTGAGACATTTAATGCTGGACACAAAAAGGTTGCCCAGAAGCCAGTTTCTAACAGTTGTGATTCCCATCCTGAAATACAATGGTCAACATAAAACTGTCAGTATGAAATAATTGAAATCATATATTTAAAGGTATATTATAGCGTACCCAATAATTTAACATCTTTTAATAATGAACCACACAAATATACACAAAGTCACTCTAAAAAAATATATATTTCCCACAGTAAACATGTAATGTTTGTTTTATTTAACGGCACCTCTAGAGCACATTGATTTTCATAGGTTATTGGACGTCATACATATGATCATTCTGACATATGTCTTTAGAGGAATCCTGCTGCCACCACATAGTCTACTCCTTTCAATAAGCAGCAAGGGATCTTTTGTATGCACCATCCCACAGACAGGACAACATACCACAGCCTTTGATAAACCAGTTGTGGACCCCACAGTGAACAGTTCTCATAACTTTATATTTTGTTTTTATGAGGAATCCCACTTTACCCATTTTGAATTTCAAATTTTTTTCAGAAGACAAAAGGTGAGCTCTTTGTAAAATAACACTGTTTGAGAAATGACACGTTTTAAAAAGGGGTCCTGCAGACTTCCAAGAATTAAAATTCAAAACATTTCCATGACCTTTCAATGAGCTTTTGAAACATTTAATGACCTTTTTTAGACACATATCTGTAAAAATGTATCACACTGCCATGAGCTAAATTTGAAATCTGTAAAATCTACATGTTCTACCAGCATAAAAATACAGGATCTATACTCATTGGGGAGGAAAAAAGCAAAGACTTAAAATGGTGAAAAACATGGTTTTCAGGGACTTAATGCATCACAAGATATGATCATTCGCTCTCTAACAAGCATGATCAACAAAACTTCAGCAGATAGAGAAATTAAAAAACTTTTCCATTATTTTTCAGTTTTAATTTTTTTTTGCAAATTTCAAAACTTATCTAAGGTTTTTAATGACCACACGAATCCTGGTTAACACAGTAATATGTAATAGCTTCTTCCATATCTTTTTGTTGCAATACTGTCAACTGTTTTATAAACAAAATTGTGACTAGTCCGAGGATGTGTATGTTATTTTCTGGAGAAAAAACAAAAAAAGAGATTCTCTGGGGTCGGTGGGGGGTGTTGTTACTATCCTACTTACCCCCCCCCCACTGTACGACCCTTCACATTTTATATTATCAAATTCAAAATGGCATCAAAATTTTCATTACAATGCTAGAGTGGCAGTCCTCATAAAAACGTAAAATACAATGCTACGAGAAATTAATTGCAGAAATGTATTAATTATTTATGTGTGTGGTTGTATTTGTGTAGTTATTACTAAACGATGTTCAATTATTGGACACTCTATTAAATCACTTTAAAAAACTAAATATTGGGTGGAAATATTGCTGACCCAATTTGGTTTCAGTAAACAAACAATTTCTGTATGAAAATGTGCCACCAGGAGTCACTGGTTGAATTTCTAGTGAGCCAGTAACCAATCCAGTAGACTGGCCCTGGTGGTTCAGTGGTTAAGCTATCGGACTCATGGCTGGAAGGTACTGGAATCGAATCTGTGTCGAGGAATGGGATTTTTAATCTCAGTATCGACTCCAACTCAAGAGTGTACCATAAGGCTCAGTGGGTAGGTGTATATCACTTACACCAACCAGTGGTCCACAACTTGTTTATCAAAAACCGTAGTATGTGCTATCTTATCTGTGGGATAGTGCATATTAAAGATCCTTTGCCGCTTATCGATAAGAGTAGCCACATTAGTGTGGGTGCAATGGGTTTCGTCTCTCCTACTAACAGTAACCTCTGTCCTGAATAGATATCACAGGAAGCAGAGTTGCATGCCCAGGACAGCGTGCTTGAACCTTAGTTGGAATTAAGCATGGAAATAAGTACATCCAACCAACCAATCCAGTAAAACCAATAACATTTTCAAAATAAAGCAGATTCACAAGGTCACACAAATATTTTGTGAAGTCTTTGTATGGTTGTCACTGTTTTGAGTTATTTATCACAAGTGCTACAAATCATCATGATTTTGTTAAGCTAATAATCTACATGCATTTATATTAGAATATTAAATATCCATTACCAGGGTTTCATGTGACGTAGGAATCCTGCATATTTGACGCAATATTTTTGCTAAAATACTCCTAAATAAAATATGTGTGTGCCATGGTCGATTTAAAAAAAATTTAAATGCACAAAAGCCTATTATTTATGAGAAGAAAAAACAATGGATATACATGTATTAGTATTATAAAGATAAAATAGTGGATAACGGATAGATTATATGCATGTAATATAAACAAGACGGTTATTCAGTTAATTATGTGATTGAAATAATATGCTTGACTCCAATTTTTGAATGCTTGACTCCCAAAAAAAAACCTGTAAGTCATGATGACTCCCATTTTTCAGATGCTAGGTGGAACCCTGCATTACCTATAAATAATAGACTAGCCCATGCTACAGAGGTAGCAAATGCAGTATAATTTTAGCGAGTATTGGGCTCCTAATTCTCCTAAACAATTTGATTTTAGTAAGTATCACTCCTGGACTCTCCTAAAAGGTTTGCATTTCTTGTGATTATTTGCCATTAAAAACCTTTTTTTAATGAAATTACAAAATAAAATGTTTATAAAATACAGAGAATTACTTATAGTTACATACAAATCATGAAAGTTACTTGACAAGACTATGATAAGAAATAATCTAATCAAATTAAAATTAAACAATCCTTATACTATATTGATATAGAAACTAATTTTACAAGCACATCAATGTAAGATTTTTATCATTCATATTCAGCTGCTTTTAGACATTTACAGGTACAAAAGCATACAATGATGCACCATTTCTTTTCTCTTTTCTTTACCTCCACGGATAGGGTACCTCCTTCTTAAGGCAAGGAATCTGTGGGGGGGGGGGACGTGTCCACCTGTGAATTTGTCAGTTGTCGAATCGATCCTTCTCAGTAGACCCATTTGCAGTTTGGGCTATTTTTCGTTCCAACCAATGGTTCACAAATAGTTCATCAAAGACCATAATATGTGCTGTCCTGTCTGTGGGATGGTGCATATAAAAGATCTTTTGCTGCTTATCAGAAAGGGTCACTAACGGGTTTCTTCTAAATAAATATGTCAGAATGACCATACGACTGATGTCCAATAGCCAATGACAAGATAAAAATCAATGTGCTCTAGAGACGTCGTTAAATAAAACAAACTTTACTTTTTTTTACCGTGGGGGCATGCCTGAACCAACTTGATGTGAACACATTCAAATTTCCACTGTCTAAGCATTTGTTTTAATGCTAGTTTTCTACATATATGTGCTACGCATACTTACAATCCCCCGTGAGTGGAATAATAACACTTATGTGTGATAACTCACCAAATGAATACCTGTAAGAAAGAAAATGAGGAGTAATTGTTACCATAATGTAATCATAAAAACAATACATATATACACTGATTCATCATAAAATATAAAAAAGTACTATACTGATAAATACGGATACTATACAAATACACCGAAAATAAAAATAATAATTATATTTATTTTTCATTTAACAAACATCTAGCACAAAAAATGTAAAATATAATAATAATAATATAGAAGAATCCTCTTAATTGCATTGGCATTTTGCCCAAATATTTTATGCAATTAACAGGATTATTCCTTTATCAGAAATGTCCATTTAAAATCATGTTACTATTCTTCCACTATCTGGTAAAAAATCCAAGTATATTTATCAAACAGTGATCAGAAAAATCAAATTCAATATAGTAAAGAATTCTTTCATCATGTAACCTGAATGCTATAACATATGCAAAAATAGCATATGGCTACACTTACTTTGTGGTCATTTTTTTTATTATTTGATTAAAATGTTAAGATCTGTGATGGTTTTTGGTACTTTGGAAGAAACAAATTATATTTTCTTAAGAAATTAACCAGACATTAAAAAGAAAGCATATAAAATTTATGTAATTAAAATAATTTTGGTATATATATTTGCATACAAATGGTTCTATGCACTAGAATATTATGCATATAATAGGAATATGCAATTATCAGGAATGCAATTAAGTGGACTTTTAATAAATAAATAAATTAATTGGCTAGTGTGGGAAATAATAATTATAATACAAAGTAGATGCAATGTATAATTTTTTTACAAAAAAATTTTGTGACTAGATGTGTGCTAACATTCATCCATTCAGCCTAGTAACAACTGGTAGCGGTTTAAATTAATAATTTGTGATTTGCATTATGATTGGCTTGGCAGTAACACTGCAGTTTGGAAATTTTATGCAACAGTTTCGCCTGACAAGATCCAAATACTGACAGAATAACCCTGATGACGTGCATTTACTAACCGATCATCAATCAGTACTATTTTTATTTCTCTGTATAAATGATTCTCTGTGTGTTTGTTTTTGTGTGTGGTTGTGTGTGTGTGTGTGTGTGTGTGTGTGCACGTGCATTTGAGTACTGCTTATGTTCATATGTGCAAAGGATTTGTACATAAATGTGTGTGTGAGTGTGTGTGTGTGTCTGTGTTTGCATGATGTACATGAATATGTGAAAACTTGTGAAAGTGATAAATGCATTGTACTTGTACTGTATTTTAAAATTGTATCATTAATGACTTTAGGACTCCAACCCTAAACTGTTCTGGAATATTAAAAAATAAATCCAATCAATCACATGGTACAAAATTATGTCTGATCATAAAATTCCACATGATTCTAACATTACTAGTAGCTCACCATCTTTGTCCTATATTGACAATGGAATGATACAGCACCCACAGAATTAGCATCACCACCCAATTGGCCGCTCCCTGGACAATCAGACAGAACGACAGTCCCAGGCCAGCATATGCAATACCATCGAGAATGATATCCAAGTTGTGTTTGTAGTCAAAGAGCCAGACAATACTGGGGACATAGTTGAATGTAACCCAGTTGATGCCCTCCGACTTGTTCTTAACAAAATCAAGATGTTTGTCTGCAGGAAGCAAGCCATTCAGTCCAATAAGCTGCTTGTTTTGTTCAAGAGCAACAAAAAAGGCAACAACTGAAAGAAAAAACAAAAGAATAACACACAAACATATACTGTATAAACATGTAAGCAATATATTAAAAATTAGGGACCAATTTCTCATGTCTGTAAAGTAAAGTTTGTTTTTATTTAACGACGCGTCTAGAGCACATTGATTTTTTATCTTATCAGCAGCTATTGGACGTCAATCATATGGTCATTCTGACATATGTATTTA
>JAULBS010110416.1:0-15143 GCA_032355785.1 Symmetromphalus regularis | reverse complement strand
GGAAGACTGATAAGTGTGGATCTGGATATAGACGTGGAGAGAACAAGACTCTGGACGATAGCACTCGTGATAGGTTCTATCAGTTTGATGCCAAACGTCGATGATGCGTACATGAATGCCATGCTGCAGTTTGTGGCAAATGTGGCGAGAGTATGGGACACGACAATAATATAAAATAGTTTGTCCTTTTTATATTGCAGTTGTACTGAACAGAAACATACCAGAACTTGCGAAATGGTTATGACTATGGAGAGAAAAAAAACTTGACCGTGTAAGTAAATCATGCCAATGTTAAGAAAGGATTTGGAAATTTTATGACATAGAAATGACGTCATTGTCCATATCAGGAAGATTAATAATCCTTGGAGGCCGCGTGTGAAAGACATCTGAAAAATAAATACACTAGATTATATTAATAGTTCGTGTTAGGCTCTCTACAACATTTTATTATTTTTTGTTTTGTTTTACATTTAACCATTGTATGACCCCCAACAGCCGATGTTTATTTTTTTATGGGTCCGGGGATGGGGGGGGGGGGGCCTTAAACAAACTAACAAATTCTAAAACAGAATGAGAATATTTATAATAGAGAAATCTACCTCTGCTAATGGAACGTTTGTTAGGAGCTTAACAATATATTGATTGTAAAAGCAGCTACCGATAAACATCGCAACTGTGTGTATAACTATCCATAGTAACTAATTTTGGATAGTATGTGCATGATGTTCTGTGTTTTCATTGTAAATATCGCAAAATCGCCGTGAACCCCTAAAAGACTTGTTTCTACGAGTTCAGGCCCGTGTGCAATGGAACGTTTCTAGGGATGCCGATTTTTGTCCCATCATGGCATCTAAAATCTCCATATCTTAAGAGTGTTTTCTTGACTAAAAATTAAAATGGTTTCCTCCCAATAAATGTGGAGACTATCCACGCATTCTTTGATTATTCTGGATAGTCTTACCATAGAACACTATCAACCATTTAAAGTTTACTTATAGGTATAGCAAAATAAATGAAATAGTTCCAAATGACCATATAAATGGGACTGCAGCATTAGTTTACAATATATTTTCTTATGAAATAGCATTCCTCTTTTAATGCAGTTACTCTAGTGTGCATATAACATACTATCTAATATTATTGTTGTTAAAATAGAGATTGTGACACTGACGTAATTAACAAACAACTATATGTCTTTAGATGTTTATCCTAACATACTAAGCCACCTTTACAGCAATGCCTGGCTGTTTCATTAAAAGGAATGTCTGAGGTTCAATCCATCTCAAATCACCCCCAAAAAAGGAAATTTTAAACCCGACCATCTCAGATTTTTATGAGACTTGGTATACTTGTTGAATGGAATCTCACAGCACCAAATTCATAATTTTAGGCCAATCGGACCAGTGATGTGGGAGATATGCCTCCCCTTCCCCCCACATTTTGAGATTTTCGCCCAAAACGGGCGTGGCTGCCTACCTTTGAACTCTCATATCTCAGGAACTTCTGGGCCAATCGTCATAAAATTGGTATTGTTGGAAAGGCAATATGCCAAAGATTCCAAATCTGTCAGATTGACGTATCAATAAAAAGGAATGTTAGTTTAATGATACACCAGCATATTATTAATCAATAGTTACATGTACCAAATGTCAAACAATATTTGTGACACATAGTCTATAAGAAAGCTTGCTTCCTTTACACAGTACTCTTAAATATCAGCAAAGTTATTTCACATGCACTTTGCAAATGACAGGAATACACATCCCATGTTCTTTTATTGTGAATTAGCTTTCTTAATAAAGATTTTGGAATAAATAAAACCTTTGTGATTGGTTGGAAAAATGTGTTTAAAATCAATTTCTGTGAGGTAAATATAGCCTATTTTTATGGATGTTCTCGAACGCATAGACTGTTTGTGAGAAAGTAAAGTTTGTTTTATTTAACGACGCCTCAAATATAATGTCTCTTGTTGAATAGGATCGCGGGATCAATCTCCACTATATTCCCATCTAAAATGTTTCATTATTAGCACCAATTTGGCGGTGTGAATTATCGGTATCAAATCGACATTACTTTGAAAAAATGCAATGTTATAGGAATGATGAAGTCTACAGGGCTACATGCACAGTGGGTTAATGGTCCCAGAAAATAAGAATGATGCAATAAAAAGTTTAATACGCACGTGGTTTTAGGATTAATGAACAATACTAACATGGACTCTTTCTCACGCGTATAAATACGACCAAAGCGCCAAAAAGCGGCGTGGTGCGGTTTGTGACGTAGAACTTTAACACTAACAAAGTGAAAACAGTATCACGTGTATCGGAAAGATTCATTTTTATTTTGCATTAGTGTTATTTATAATTTTGTTGGCATTATTAGATGACTTGCCAACCGTTTATAATCCATCCTGAACTTTTGGATTGTGATAGTGAATCAATTTCATCATCATCGGGCGGATATTTTACCATGAATTGAAAGCCAATATACGACGTTTAGGAAATAGAGACTGGTACAATCCCTGCAATTAAGAAAATGTCCATAGCAAAATAAATGAGCTGGAGAAATAGTGTCTAAGGCTATTTTAGCGTAAAAAATACTTTAATAACAAGAAAAAAAATTAGTCCACGGCAAAAAAGTATCGCGGAAAATGAGAAGCTTTGCGGAAATCTCCACGGTATTGCCGATTGCCGTGGGCAATTTCTGGATTTCGGGGTGTTTGTGCGGCAGTTGTAGTCCAATGGACATGGTGTGGCATGCCATATGGCGCGGTGGGCCATAAGGTGCGGTGACCAATCAGAGCTCAGGAAAGAAACAGGTCAAAGGTCAAAGACAACATGACAATTTCTTTGGGACAAAAGGCACGATCTTATTGATTTGTTGTGATTTTATCGCAATTACTAAATAAGACAGTTGTAAAATCTTTGTAATCTGCTGAAAATAATAGTTATAGTCGGTTATATGCAATTTACATTTTTTTGTTTTGCTTTGTTTAGGTGTTTTATAACTAATCGGTGTGTATTCGAAAATAAACTCCACGAATATGGGGTCAGTGGGGAGGTTTATGCAGACTAACTTGTTTATGTAACTGAATTTGTTTGTCATGTTGTCTTAAGTATTATCGGGTGCCCTGTTTCGGTGAGGAACCTGGTTCGGTGGGTCCATAGATCGGGCGTAAGCGTATGCTTTGTGGAAGATCTATGATATCGCCCATTTTAGCGTAGAAAATGTTAACAAACCGCGCTGTCACATACACAAAAGATTTGACAAAATAAGCACAAAACAAGTCTGAATTTATTATATATTTCTTAATATCTTTTTAAAAATTTGTATAAAGTCCATAACTTTAAAATAACTAATAAAATAAAAACAATTTACTTGTCAGACGTTGCATTGTCGTCAGTAAAATATTTTGTACGTAGCGGAGACAACAATGGAAATACAATGGAAATGCCTCCAGTACAATGAATATGCACCTCCGGAACAATAGAAGTGCACCTATTGTGTTTCCGGCTCAGTGAAGCGAATAATGGGTTTTTCCGGTTCAGTGGAGCGCATAATTGATTTTTGAACAAAAGAAGTGCACCTATTGTGCTAGCAAGATGACTAGACATTTTTTCGCCATTGATAGAACACCTGCGTTTTCAATGGAAACAGTGAATCCTTTGAATAGTGTGCTTATTTATAGATATTTTTAATAACTCTTTTGTGTGTGGAATTTGTATGCGTCACGAGTGCGATGGGTGTGTGAAAGTAAAATGACAGTTCCACGCCAGGTGCCAAAGGCGCCGTCTATTTTTAGAAACATGGTCAAAGCTCTTCTTCCATAAATATATGTTTTATGCATTGATTGCCATGTGCTATATTATTTTCGTAAGTTCAAAAGTTCTGGCCATGGATTTATGAACACAAGTAATAAAATCACTTGGAATTGATTTTATGTTTTGATTAATTTATGGACAAGCGATTTTCACAGGATAAAAAATTTTAAAACGTGAAAATACCAGAAAATACCGATACTTACGTTATCAATGCAGGTACGTTAAACTATTGTCAATTGCACCTCATTAGCTGGACTGGGTGTTTAACCAACACGTTGCTATGTTTGAACACCACGTAATTTCACTCGCTAAGAGACTGGTTGACTTCCAGTAATATGAAGCTCATGACATGGTGCTCGAACCAAACTGGACGTGGTCATGTTATAAAATTACTTTAAATTCAAACTCAAGCTCATGACAAAGAAACATTATTTCACTCGTGACATAAACTTGGTATTAAATGGCAACTCCTTTTATAATATGCTCTATAGGCCTATAATGCACATACTGAATTTCATGGCATAAAGGCATCTGTTATTTAATTCCGGTAACTATTATGATATTGAATTAAAATAAAATAAGAATGATAGCTATATTTCAACAATGTTTCCACTATGATTAATTTGTTAATATACCTATGGCAGGTGTTACCGCTACTGTAAATAACAAATATAAACACTTTAATAAACTATGTGGCATTAGTGTACTTGCTTCTGCTGAAAGTTGGCATGTGCGAAGTTTTATGTGTGTTGTTAGTATGAGTTATGAAACACTTTTATAAATTGAGGATATTAAACCAGTTGCCATTTATTATCAAATTTATGTCCCGAGTGAAATAATTTTTCGCTAAATTTATAGTCAGTGAGCCAGTGTCGAAAAAAATGGTCTCGTGGGAATTTGGTGATGAAAGCAAACCACCTACTTAAATATCATGGGTATATCACATCTTACAAAAAAAACTTTGATGGCACTCTGAGAAATTGCTATGATGGCCGCCAGAGACGCCATTTTGAATATTTAATGAGTTAAACCTAATATTAGTCTATAATTGTTAATTTTATCTAATTAACTATGTAATATATGTAATTATAGGTTTATAAGGTCAAGAAATCCATTTCTGACATATATTTAGATCTAACATGCACCATATAAGAGATACCATTTAATTATATGCTGAATTTAATGTAAAAATTCACTTTTTCTATTAGTCAGAGTAAGTGTATTCCCGTTGGAATTTAATGATGAAAGCAAACAACCTAGTGTAATGTTTGAAGAAACACCTAATAAGCATAAAAAAAACTTTGAAGGCACTTTGACAACTTGCTGGAGTCACCACCAGAGCCACCATTTTGAATATATAATTACCAAGATAGTAGTCAACGAGAAAGTGTTGTAAAAAAAAGGTCCCATGGGAATTTGGTGAAGAAAGCAAATCACCTGTTTAAATATTAAGGGCATATCATATATTACAAAAAACACTGAAAGTTGTTCTGATGGCTGCCAGGGCCGCCATTTTGAATATTTAATGAGGTAAACCTAATATTAGACATAGACATTTTTATTCAGTAAAAGGCCACCGGCCCAGAATACAAAAATATTTAAAAAGACAAAACAGCCACATGCGCGGGCTCACACATATTGCCATATTGAACTACGGTGTATAATTTTTTTTTGGTAAAATACATAATATCAAGGTCAAAAGGAAATAAACTTAGTAATATATCAAAATAATCTAGTGGTACACGAGTTAAATGTCATTACTAACAAAATACTTGACAGTGTAATCTTTTCTTATATACATTATAAGTAAATCTTGACAAAGTTTGTAATATTTGTTCATCCCGAGATGACATCCATTTAATCAGAATAACTGTTAAAGACCTGAATTTAATTTAATAAAGAGAACAATACACTTGTCTCTCAAATAACTACTCTTTACACACAAATAAAATATGTAGTTGATCTTCAATAAATTACCGAAGAACTTTTAATGATAAAATGCAGTTTTTTAAAAGTGAACACATGTATAACTCATGACGAACATTCCAGGTATGACGTCACTATTAACCTTGACATTGCTAGGTGTAGCAGCTTAATATAGTCCGTTAAGAAAGAGGTCTGTTTTCAGTAGTTAATATAAACTACAGCAATACAGGTGAACATTTTTTTTACAAGTGAAACATGCAAATTGGCTGTATGTTGATCTGCTGACCCAGTCTTTGTACTATAATTGCTATAATTAGTATGAAACTGGATCCATTGTGGTGTGCATATTATGACTTGTGCACAAAAAGTGACGTCATACGGGGAGTAGGCTTAAAGCTACATAGCTAAAAATATTAGTGTCAACATATAAATATTTTGTAGCTGAATGATTGTCAACTAATTATACTTTTTTTAAATGCTATTCCTATGTCTGCTAATATTTTGAGAAAGTGTACAGCATGTGTTATGACATAGAAATAACATTGGAATGCATACAAAAATATATGGTAGTGTGCGACCTCCAGAGAACAGCAAACGTCAAAGTAACGCACTGAACATGGCGAATTTTTATTTCACATCTAATTTCTACAAGCTGTCCAACCTTTTTGGATCTATAAATTATGTAATTGGGAATTCCTTTGTCATGATTTGACACTCGATTTTGTCGATTGATGTTCATTCTGCTCTGAAATAACGTCTTATTCTGGAAACTCAGTAGCGGATCGGGGGGAGGG
Source organism: Symmetromphalus regularis (assembly GCA_032355785.1). Classification (NCBI taxonomy): domain Eukaryota; kingdom Metazoa; phylum Mollusca; class Gastropoda; order Neomphalida; family Neomphalidae; genus Symmetromphalus; species Symmetromphalus regularis. The sequence continues at coordinate 8,602 of JAULBS010110416.1, read as the reverse complement.
GGTTCGGAGTCCTCTTTTTCTCGTTTTTTATTTTATTTTTTACATTTTCAGAGTGGTAGGAAGTCAAAATTTAAAAAATCCCCCCATTTCTATTCACTCATCACATTTGGACACCCCTTTCAGAAATCCGCGTCTGAAACTTAGCCGTGTATGTAGGCTACAAGTTCTTAATCTATATCGCATACTTATGTATTTCTTTGAAAATTGATACTTTTAATGATACATTTTTTGAAAATAAAATAATTATCTTGATGATTAGTTTAAATCTATTTAGATTTTATTGGAAAACAATGACAATTTAACCTCAGTTAGGCCTACGTAGATCATGTAGATGAAATCCAATTCTAATTCCAAGGCTTACAATAGGCTTCTTTCATGCCTTTGGAAAGTCACTCAAAGGTACAAAAATGTACTGTGCAGACTTGTAGTTTACCACGAGGCTTACTATTTTAATTTGGGAGCTTTAGTGGGGTCATCATACACTGAAAACGACCATTGGGACTGATTTTACTGGTAGTAATATGGAATGGCAGAGTGGTCTTAATTTCAGGGTAGTTTCACTATAAAAGTAATGAGAAATTCAGGTCTTTAAAATATCAGTCTTTATAGTGGGGTGGTCTTACCACCTTGGTGGTCGTTAGATGGGTTTTCTCTGTATATATAACATATTAATATAAATAACATATTAATATAAAAAAAAAGAGAAGGTTAAAGTCAATTTAAAAATATATTTATTTTAATTACCAATTATTTGTTATAATTTTTTCTCTCCAGTAAATACCAATATAAAGTGACTAAATATCATTTAAAAACACCTGAGATTATACTAAAGATGATAAGCAACACAAAATATTAATAAATAAAAATCATTCCACGATCTAATAAATCTACCACGGCAATTGGCAACGAAAGCATGTTGGTTTATAAATATTGATTGAAGTCAATCAAATGCTTGGATTGTGGTCACGTGACATTATGTAAAAAGGTCATGTCTATATTTACACATTTCAAAGTGAAAATATATTGATCTAAATCTTTAATCATTGGCATAATCTGGATTTTTTTTTTTTTTACATAATAGTTTGGTAGCCTACCATAAGACAAATTTGTGAAAGAAAAGTATCTTCAGCTTCAACATCATGACTTTTAGGGAATTTCTTTTAACTATGTGCGAATAATCTCTTTCAAATGAAAGGACAGATATATCGAGAAATATGTATATTTCATTTTTTAAAACTTATTTTCAGGTAAATTAAGTGGACTTTTGTGACATCAAATTTCAACATGTGATTTCGTTCACTTCCACTGACTGTATTTACACAAATCGAAATCGAGGCAGTAGATGAATATGTGCACTATATCATCAGAAATAAAACTGTCTTCTAATTTGTAAAATAAATCGCCACCAGTTGAAAGAATCGACCACCCGTCGGACACGCTGATTAACGCTAAATCACATATGCGACCTTTTGCAGAGTGCTGAATTTCGACGATTGTAAAATACCTAAATAATGGGTTATGGAAACTGCATAATTATTATTATAAGAAATTATTTTTACCTAAAATATAAATTTTGTTTCTTAATTTCCCCCCATTTCATACTGATAGAAAAAGTTATAAATATCAGGGTAATTATGGTGATAGTTAAAAAAGAAATAATAATGGACCAAAAACAAATTGGTACGAAATGATTTGCAGCTACAAAAATATTAAAGTTTTAAAATAACAACTAACGGGGAATACCCATCATGTGACTTGAAATATACATCACACTTCTTCTGCTGAAATTTAAAAAAAAAAAAATTATTTATGGTTATTTTTATATTATTGTTAATAAGCAAGATGTTGTGGTTATGTAAGTAGTTAAATATAGTATTTTATATTTAAAATGAATTCTTTGTTTGGAAATGAATTAGGTTAGGGGTCCGTGGGAATATGTGTTTAACCACACAGTTGGTGTAGTGATTAAAGCACTGAGCTTGAGGCTGGTAGGTTCTGGGATAGCAACTGGATTGTGTCAAATAGTGAATTTCTCCACGGAACGTTTTAGGATGTCAACCGATTTTTCAATGAGTGAAATTACTTGGTTTTGTAACGCAGAAATGTGTTGGTTAAAGTTCTCTGTCCAAAGACTTCCAATAAAAGTCAGCCATGTACAGATGATTTTGATGGGCAAAACCAATGAAGACTAAAAAAAAATTTGGAGACCAATGTTGGCAGTAGGTTTTAGGATGTCTTTTTAACTTTGAGATAATCAAGTTTGACTATAAACAAAGCTGAATCTGATTTATAGTTATTCATTTAGTTTATTTACAAAAAAACCACACTGTATCATGACATTTTGAGGTTGTCTATTTTTGACACAATTGTCTCCAGATGAGATTCGAGTTCTGCAACAGGCTGTAAGAGATCCTCTGTTACGTTCTGACTACTCAGATCAGTGTGTTGCTGCAACATACAACAAATAAATACTTTCAATGTAATAATAAATAACTACAATGTGAACAAATACTGTGTTTTCAGAAATTCACCAAGTCCCCCCTCCCCACTCGATTTAAAATTTGATTCCATCACACCCTCACCACCAGATGATTTACAAACAGTGTTTAAAAGACAAAGGTGTAATCTTCCAAACAGCTATTGCATTGTATTTGAAATCATCTACAACAATTAGATGTTGAAATCTGTCCCCATTCTTAAAAGCATTATTTAAAAAAAAATAGCTTTATTACAGGACAAACTGGATTTTCTAGGTTAGTGACCACCTTCCAAAAACCTATTTTGATTGTAATAATCATTCATTTCCTAAAGCTTGCATGTATCAAACACTGTCAGGAAATGGGGGAAAAAAACGTAAATAAAAAAACTATCTGAAATTGTTTAAGCTAACAGAAAAATAGTTTTTAAGTTACTTAAGTTATTTGACTTACTTTCAGCCGTGTTACAATTCCTTTCAACATGTGCTTAGCTGAAAACAGTTTCCCAATCTGTACATCTTTAGTACCTTCACCATAGACCTCGCAATATTGAAGGTAGGCTGGTAAATTGAGAAAAAGTACAAACATTATGGTGATGGAATTAACCATCAACTGTATAGTTACATGCAACCCAGAAGTAGTTTTATCAAATGAATAAAAGAAAGGAATGGGTTTTTATTGAAATCCAAGTACATTGGTAATCACTGGCTATTAGGTCAGATTGCATGGTGCTTTTGAAACAAGTCTATAGAAAAACTGCACTGTCATCACACAGGCTGCTGGTACTCTTTTCAATTAGCAGTAACTTTTTCACAGTTGTCAACATTTGGAAACAGCAGAAGAGCAATCCATTGCTCATCTGAAAATTATTCCAGGTGAGAAAATTTCAGATGACAGTAATTTAAACTGTTATAATGACAGGATAAAAATGATGAAAGAGGAGCACAAAAATACTTTCCATTTCAGGCAGGCATAATTTTTCCTCAAATTCGATGAATTTTGATTTGTGTAACTTCATGTCAAAGGAATTCACGAGCATCCAATTTTTTCAATCAAAGACTTTTTTTTATTTATTAAAAGATACAAAGTGACCTATTAAAACAGAATTTGATGATAATAAACAAATAACCAAACTTGTAGCATAAACAATATTGCTCAAGATCTTCAAAACTGTCAATATATTTACATTTTTTACTATTGATTTAATAATTTACAGTATTCTATTAGTATAAGTACTTATTTTCAAATCACACCTTCAATCAAATGTGAAAACCAAGTGGTACAATCTTTACTGTGACTAAGAATTTTAAGGTTTTTTAAATCCAAACATGACAGCCATTCTCAAGCATAAGAAAGCAATTTATGGGCTTGTCAACTTTTATTATGTCAAATATGATGCTCTTTCTAGCTATTTATTTCTCAAACAGAAGGTCTTGCTAAATAGATGTGGTGTACTTTTGATATGTAAACAGCAATTGTTATGACATTACTTTTTTGCCCCAAAATTGTGCATCACTATCAGTATGAAATTTGTTATTTTTTTAAACCAGTTCTATGAAATAAAAATGTTGCAATCTCTAGCATGTATATTAATTCTGATGTTTATAAAATCTAACTTCAGCCAAATGAGAAGAGTTTGTGGCTATCTCTTCATATTTATATTGCCATTTCTAGAATAAACATTAATTATGACATTTTTAAAACCCACCTTCAACCAAACGACAAGTCTGTGGCTATCTCTTTACATTTGTTTTGCAATATTTAGAATTAATATTAATGTTTTTAAAACCCACCTTCAGCCAAACGACAAGTCTGTGGCTATATCTTTACATTTGTTTTGCAATATTTAGAATTAATATTAATGTTTTTATAACCCACCTTCAGCCAAACGACAAGTCTGCGGCTATCTCTTTACATTTGTTTTGTAATCATTAGAATGAATATTAATGTTTTTAAAACCCACCTTCAGCCAAATGACAAGTCTGTGGCTATATCTTTACATTTGTGTTGCAATCTTTAGAATTAATATTAATGTTTTTATAACCCACCTTCAGCCAAACGACAAGAGTCTGTGGTTATCTCTTTACATTTGTTTTGCAGTCATTAGAATGAATATTAATGTTTTTAAAACCCACCGTCAGCCAAATAACAAGTCTGTGGCTATATCTTTACATTTGTGTTGCAATCTTTAGAATTAATATTAATGTTTTTTAACCCACCTTCAGCCAAACGACAAGAGTCTGTGGCTATCTCTTTACATTTGTCTAAGTCTTTTTCCCACCCAGATTTCTGAATCCCACAACGGTGAGCCTTCTCAAGGTACTGCAAGGTCTGCAAATAACAAGAAATAATAACATTTAATAACATTTTAACACTACATCATTAACTAATTTGATGTATATACATCCATACTGAAAAAACATAATAAAAAACTAAATCCCAAAAATTACAAAAAGATGAGGTATATCTTATTTAACTATAATTTACAATGAAGTTAAAATGCGCACCTTTTCGAAGTTTGTCTTTTTATCACCTGTAGAACAAGATGAATTTAAATCTGCATACAACTGCCATACTTTTGCTTCACTCGTTACCTACAAAAGATTTTTATAATTTTTAAAAAGCAAAGTTACAGTTTTCAGATTTAAAGCAGAAGTGAAATATAATACAGTTTTGAGTTATTGTTTTTGTAAACAGTATCTATAAACACCCACTAAAAGAGAGGAGATAAAAAATGTCTTTTTAAACTTATCATTTTTATGTTTTAGACGTTTACATTTCGTCCATAAACAGCATGTTAAAAGCTTTAAAAACCACCATGACTTATCGCCCCTTTTCTCGCCCGAAATGGCTTCAATGATTCATTTTCTATGTGCACAGCTCACTGTCAAGTATGAGGAAGTACCAATGTGCGTCACACTACATGTAGTGCAGCCGTACATGTACAAACCATTACCTTTGATAAATAAACAGACCCACACCATCCACACACAAAAAAAAAAAAAAAAAAAAAATTAAGATTTAGGCTACACTATTTTTAAGCAAAGTATTATCTGAATGAAAGCCATTTTGCACTGTATCACTATATTAAATGATTTTCAGTATTAGTTCATGTCTAAATAAGGAAAAATATGACACAAAAAGACCACTGAGGTGACTTCTATTTGTTTCCAGTGGAATTGTTAACATTTGATAACGGTATGCATTTTATTTTTCTACGAAATAAACTAGAGTGGTTATAAACATTAGTAGGTTGTTTTCTATAGTACATTGAACACGGTAAAAAAACAAATTAATAAACAAAAAAATTCAAATCGATCGTGTGAGTCGGATATTATGTGCACAGCATAGAATCCATTTTCCGTGAAAAGAAATATTTTTGGAGTTGCACCGCATTATGCCTATGGTATTCCACCTCATAATTTATATGCATAAATAAATACCCTAAATCAGCACTGTAATACAAAAAAACAAGTAGGTCTACTTACTGCTTTCACACGCAATTCTTCATGTTTTCTGAAAGCTACACATGCTTTGCAAGGCGAGGGTTTAAAGAAAACACATAAAAAGCCATTTACCCCTCGTAATGCTTCTACAGTGAATTTATTTAAATTATGTTAAATTATAGCTAATTAATCAAAGTAATGCACGAGAACTATTTATTAACGAATGTGTGGACGCGGATGACAAAGAAGACACCTGCAAAAACAGCGAAGAAATTATATCGATAAAACAATTTTCAACTGAAAATGTTGGTAACACAAAATTGTCTGAAACATATTTCAATAAAAAATGCATTTTTTAAAAATAAAAAATGAAGGTAGTAAATAAATAATAATAAAGAACAAGGATATCCACACTAGGAATAGCTGATCTCTGGTTTCACTGACGTGGTGGAATTTCAGAAAATTACAGACGCCAAGACAAGGTATAAAAATTAGAAACCTTTGCTCTGCCTATCAGGGTATAAGGGTTTTGTACAACAGCAAACAAAATAAAATGTTGTTGGAACTGAAAGAATGACAGTCCACATCCTTTGTATGCTCTGTTTGTACAATTCAATGCGACACACTGAACCATAACGAAAAGAAAAGACTCCAAATAAGTGAAACACTGAATAATGAATAACTGACTACCCTTGCCTGGATCCAGTGAAATCGCGTACTCAATAGCGTATGGAAAGTACTGAATGCTTCCGAAAACTATCGAATGCCGTTAAATTTTAACGTATAATTTTATTTCATTTAAAAAAATGATTACATGATTTTAATCAAACAAATTGTCAAACTAATTAATTTATAATACTATCTTGAATATAATGACCACGATACTGGCTCTATTTCACTTCTGCTTTAAGTTGAATGTCACATGTGGTCACTTATTGGTCATTCTTGGTGAGAAGACTTTACACAGCATAGTAACACTATAATTATCAGCTGGAAGCTGTCTTTTCTTTTGAATTCTACCATAAATCACGAAGCACCAAGTTTGGGCACGGGATTTCATGTTGTCAGACAGTGCTGAGCACTTTAATATGAGCCGGGCATGTTTAATTTTGTTTACATAGCTAATAAGACATGTTGATGGTACTGTAGGCGATGATCAAACTTTCATCATGTATTAATTATGCTTTATTTCAGCTCAGAGTGCGGTCAACGCAAAGCCAGCCCCGAATGCTCCCCAGGCTATCATTATAGAGGTACTGGTTTTCAGTTTTTTAATTTATTAATGAAAGGAATTGTGTTTAATGATACACCCCAGGGTATCATTATGTTTTTTGTTTAATGACACCACTACAGCACTTATTTATTAATCATCAGCTGTTGGATATTGGTAATTCTGACACATAGTCTTCATAAGAAACCTGCTACTGTTTTTCATTATCAGTAAGGGATCTTTTATATGCACAGGACAAATGACAGCCTTTAATCTACCAGCTGTAGATCACTAGTTTGGATGGGGGAGCGGGATGAAGCTCAGACGGTAGTGTTTCTGCCATAAAGCTGTCGGTCATTGGATCGATCCTTCTCAGTGGACCTATTTGCAGTTTGGGCTATTTTCTGTTCCAACTAGTAGTCCGCAACTGGTTTATCAAAGGCCATGGTATGTGGTGTCCTGTCTGTGGGACAGTGCATATAAAAAGACCCCTTGCTGCTTATCATAAAGAGTAACCTATGTGGTGGCAGCAGATTTCCTCTAAATAAATATGTCAGAATGGCCATACGATTGATGTCCAATAGCCGATGATAAGATTAAAATCAATGTAAGAGCTGCTGATAAACAATATACTGAGGTGTCATTAAACAAAGATTCCTTTTTATTGTTCATATTTAATTTATGAATTTTGCCCAAATATTTTAAGCAGTTAATAGGATTAAATATAATTATGAAAATGCCGATTTAAAATGATTTTACTGTTCTTGTACTATTTGGTATAAAATCATATACAGTCAAACCTGTCTTAAGCAGCCACCCAAAGTAGTAACAAAATGTGCTCTTATAATAGGTGTCTGCTTAATGCTAAATTAGCTGATCTGGGAGAAAATAAAGGATTTGTTTAAGACAGGTGGTTGTTCAAGACAAGTGGCTGCTTAAGATATATATACTATATATATAGTAATTATGAAAATCAGAAATATACAATAAAGTAAGAAATTCTTTGACCATATAACCTGAATGCTACAACTGATTCTAAAATAGTATACAGATACACTTACTTTGTGGTCATTTTGTGATTTTTTAATAAAAAAATTAAGAATAAGATCTGCCATTGTTTTTGGTACTTAGGAAGATAGAAAATTAAGTTTCCTAAATTTTCTTAACCAGACACCACAAAGAAAGTATTTAAAAGAAAAGCTTTGTTTATATTTGCATACAAATGGTTCTGTGCAGCAGGATATTATGCAGATACCTGGAATATGCTATTATTAAAAATGAATTTAAGTGGACTTAACTCGAGACACAAAATAAAAAAAGTTCATTTAACTAGCAAACTGCTAACCAATGTTAATAAATGATTAGCAATTCTAGTAAAATGTGTAGTAATATTTTCCAACAATTCGCGGGCTACTTCTAGCAAGCTTTGTGAGAGTACATTACTGAACTCTTAACTGTGCAGTGTCATC
>JAULBS010110405.1:0-11066 GCA_032355785.1 Symmetromphalus regularis | reverse complement strand
ATATATTTGTATTAATATATCCCGTGGTAATTTTATATCTTGATGAAACATTATTTAACTTAGTTCTGTATTTTACCTCCTGTAAACCACATTGTACAATATTGTGTTGCATATTCCTCATATATGCCATTGTGTAATGGCCAGAGCGTAATAACGTTCTGTTTTGTTCTGTCCTGATGTTTGATTTGTGATTAGGCTCATTGTGTGCCTTTCAAAATATACCATTCTAATAAACAGTTATTAGACATTTTTACAATTTCTACATTAATTGTATTTTTCATCAGTTTACTGCTCAGGCCCGTAGGAACGACTTTGGGAGGGTGGGGGTGAGGGTGGGGTGGGTGGAGCTCTGACTGATCGGGTACTACTGTACACAGAGTATGTAGATGCTAATGTATGCTAGTGCACATACTCCCTCTGGTCAAGCTCCGCCCACGCATCCCAGTTTCTACATGCCAAGCGCATGTGGAGAAAACGTTTAGGATTTGTCTGTCTAGACAGTCTGTCTAGACAGTCTGTCTGGAATATCTGTCTAGACAGTCTGTTTAGAATATCTGTCTAAATTGTCTAGCCTGTGTGTCTCTGTATGTATGTATGTATGTATGTGTGCGTATGTGTGTGCGTATACATGTATATGTATGTATGTGTGTATGTATGTATGTATGTATGTAAAAAAGTAAAGTTTGTTTTATTTAACGACGCCTCTAGAACACATTGATTTTTTTTTTCTTATCAGCGGCTATTGGACGTGAATCATATGGTCATTCTGACATATGTATTTAGAGGAAACCCGCTGCCGCCACATTGACTAATCTTTCCGATAAGCAGCATGGGGTCTTTTATATGCACCGTCCCATAGACAGGACCGCACATACCACGGCCTTTGATGAACCGGTTGTGGACAACTGGTAGGAACGGAAAATAGCCCAAACTGAGGTCCACTGAGAAGGATCGATCCGACGACCGACCGATTCACAGGCGGACACGCTACCATTTGAGCTACGTTCCGCTCCCCTGACGGCTCTGGGATGAAGACATGATGGTATTACTGGCGTCACGATGGAACAGCATATTTCACAAAGAACCATGTGTTGACACTGTACACTTGCTTAGAATAGGACGGCAGAGAACAGGATATTCCAGGTCATAAGAAAAAAAAAAACTTCAATAAATTCGTCAATAGAATCAAGCATTAATATTTACCGTTTGGAACGGCACTAATATTTTCTCATGAATGCGAAATTCTATATCCAATCGTTTGGAACGACATTGATATTTTCTATTATCAGCATGAATGCGAAATTCTATATCAAATCGGATTAATTTGGCTAAATCGAAATGCTATCCTTATCAAAACTGTCACTCTCTATACCGAAGAGTCAATAAGATTCAGAAACAACATCGTGAGACTCCACAAAACGACCGGTTAAAACAGGTGTTCGCGAAAGATAAAACCTATTCCGCCCACCTATCATTTGAATTTTATTTCAGGTGAATGTCCTGAAAATTAAGATTGGTTGGTTGTATTTATTTTCGTGCTTATATCCAATTAAGGTTCAAGCACAATGTCCTGGGCACATGACTCAGCTTCCTGTGCTGTCTGTCCAGGACAGAGTTTAGTGTTAGTAGGAGAGACGAAACCCGCTGCCACCACGCTAACGTGGGTACTTTATTGATAAGCATCAAGGGATCTTTTATATTTACTATGTCACAGACGGGATATCACATACCACGACCTTTGTTAAGCCAGTTGTGGACCACTGGTTGGTGTAAGTGGTATACGCCTACCCACTGAGCCTTGCGGTGCACTTATTCTGGGTGGGAGCCGATACTGAGATTAAAAATCATATGTCTCGACTGAGATTTGATCTCAGTACCTACCAGCCACGAGTCCGGTAGCTTAACCACTGCGCCACGGAGGCCGGTTGGAAAATTAAACATCTAGTATTTTCTTTTGAGAGAAAGGGTTGTTTGTTTAATCACGTCACAGTGATTATGACATAATGATGACGTCACAATGTAAATAAATGATTATATTTCTTTTTATAACGACACCTCAGCACATTGTTTATTCATCAAGTAGTAGATGTCAGATGTTTTATGTCTTCAGAGGAAACCCGTAATCACCATATTAGCTAGTAATTCCGATTAGCAACAAAGGATGTTACAGGTGTCAGTCATGTCCCACTGCTTGGAACGGAATATAGTCCAAATGGGTTCGTTGAAGTGATTGAGACGATTGCGATGGTCAGACAGTGGAGGGGTGTGCTACTGCAAGCACGCGTAAGCGGGTGACAGGGGCGTAAATCCTGGGGACACATCCCCCCACTTTTTGGAAGGAGAGGGAGTACTTTATAATTCCCCTACTTTTTGCTTCGAAAAATTGAAATTAAAATGCCTAAATAATAATCTTTTCCAGTATTTCGGAGAGTGGGGGACGCCTATATGATTGGGTCCCCCCCCCCACCACCACCATACACACACACAAACAGTTTTTGCTTCGAAAAATTAAAATAAAATGCCTTAATAATATTTTCCAGTATTTCTCTTTATTGTATCAATGTACCACTTAGCCAAGTGGTCTCAACCACCGCGGAAAAGGCGGCAACTAATAAAATAAAATCACTAAAAACATTTTTTTTACAGAATAAAAATATTTTCAGGCTTGTTGACAAAATAAAGTGACCGAAATCCGGAGAGTTTTTCTAAGTATGATGGTTTTGCTGTAGGAATGCTGCTGCACTTCGATCACCTATTTTTCAGTGCTCCTCCCCCCCCCCTCCTTACTTTCAAGTACACATGGGGTCTATTATAGTTTGAAGGTTTTAGCCGGAAATGCATTTCGAAAACCTTGGATATAAAAAAAAATATCTGGGGGACATGCCTACACCCCTCTCCATTGACTCCGTCCCACCCCACTCCAAGGAAGCCTCCTCCCCCGGATCCACCCCCCCCCACTTCCAGGAAGCGATTGTAGCCCACAGCGGGTGATTTACAGTGCCGTAGGACCTACTTTGGGAGTGGGGGGGGGGCACAGACATTTTTGGAAGTAAGGGGGGGAGCACTATAACCTATTTAGGTTACAGTGGCAAATATTAATATGTAAAAAACTAAAAAAAAAACGCCCTTAAGTCGGGGGGGGGGACGTGCCCACCTCCGGGTTCCTACGGGCCTGATCTACCTTTTGAACAACATCCCACTTCAAACTACCGATAAATTACGGCTTACGTTTTAGTAGATAAAACACATAAATCAACTTGCATTAAGACAAAGCTCATTAAGTAATTAGAATGTATTGATTCAGTGTTGTGGCACAGGTTTACCACCGTAATGCGTTCATCTACTACACGTATCTACGTTTACATGGCTTCCCACCGGAGGCCAGGCTGTTCGGCAGCCATAACGCTTCCTTTAACATTTTGTGTATGTAATTTCCCCCAAGCAGCCAAGCGCACTGCAATCTTGCAGATGGAGTTAACTCTATTATTTCGAAATGGACAAACACTTTGTTGACCGAATCTTACTGATTGCATGTTGTAAGCGTTGACCAGCGCTCTGTAGACACGGCAGATATTTCAATGGTAGCCCCCAGTCTTCGCTAATCATATAGATCGCGGTCTTACACATGCGGAGGAATTATGTTATTACTGGTTGTTGTAAGCACCGTATTCATACACGACGGGTAAAGAGTGCGGTTAGATTTGGACTGCAAGGACTATGTTCAGCAATTACTTGTCAGCTTTTGGTAAATAACTTGTAAGAATAAACATTGGCAAAACAAGAGAAAACAAAATCAAGGTGAGGGGAGGTAAAGAGGCAGTGCAAGGTAAAGCGAGACGAGGCAAGTTAGGGAGGCAAGTTAGGGAGGCAAGTTAGGGAGGCAAGTTAGGGAGGCAAGGCGGCCAAATATTGAGGAAAAAAGCAACCAGCGACTAACAAAAGAGAGGCGAGGCGAGGCAAGGCAAGGCGAGGCGAGGTGAGGCGAGATACTCACGCATTGTTATTGCTTCCCGTAGACTCCTATCTTCCGATGAGATAAAGTTTTAATCAATATAGTTTAAACTGGTATTTTACCTGTCGCCTCAAATTTAACAAATAAATGAAATAAATAAATAAGCTGTTCATTACAAATGACCCCAGATTGACCTCGACCATCTACAACGAAATGATAAAAAGTCAATAAATTATAATCCCGATCACTGTCAGCGGGTTTCTTACAAAATAACGGTAGATTGCATCCATTTCAGAATACCCAGCATTTACCGTAAGCTTAAACCCATAGGCTTTAGTCTATAATTATTCAGTAATTGTTCACAGTTTCCGTAAACCTCACTTCGTCCATTTCCGTAAACCTCACCGTCCATTTCCGTAAACCTCACGTCGTCCATTTCCGTAAATTCCACTCCGAATCTAGTGCACGAGCTTTGGTATGGTCAGGATGGTGAGAGCTGGCAGCATCTCAAAAGACAGTTTATTATTTCTGATTTCAGATAAATGCTATGTAACTGAAGATGATTGTAACCGGTGAAATTGTTCGCGAGCGGCCGCCCTCCTGAAACACGGCATTTGATTCATTGAACTAGTTATTGCACTTCGGCTATTTCCGTGAACATTTATTCGGAGTCTTGATACAAATAGTAGTGGTTTTAAAACCTCCCCTTCTAGTATTTCCGACTAATGTCTGTCCAAGTCTGGTACCACCTAGACCCGATAAGAGGGGTATCAGAAGCAGAGTCCCGGGGCTCGAGTGTGTGTGTGTGTGGAGGGTGGGGGGTGGGGGGTGGGAGGGGAGAAGAGCAAAAAGTCATAATAAATAAATCATTAAAAATGTTGATGTTTGTTCATTCACAGCTACATACATGTACAATGTATATATTAAATCTGTATTGCCTATATATAATGGCTTGTCACTTGGTGCGGTGGGGAAATTAATGCTTGCCGCCCTGGGGTCTGTATTGGCTCTCAACGACCATAGTATCAACGATCGCTAGTGATCAATTTTGCTGATTCTCGGTACTCATATCAAGCGCAAACCCAATAACGTGCTGGCACCCCAAATCGATTTCCTACTGAACACTAACATGCGTTGTGACGTAGGACGGATTTGCAAAGTGTGTGTGAAGGGAGGGGAGCTCATTTTTATGTGTGTATAAAATGTGTTGCACGAAACCGCGACAGCTACATGTGCGATGTCCCGAAATAAAATCTGACGAAAAAGGTGGGGGTGCACGAATTCTATACCGTCACCCCTTCCCGCACCCCCCTCGCTCCTACAGCTGTTTACAAATGACAATTCCAGAAAAAAAAGTAAATACAAGCACAAACAGATTTTTTTCATCAACATGCACTTCTCATTGAAAACAGGCGCGGTTCCATGGTGGGAGGGGGTGGGGTGGCGCACCTGGCTAACACCCCCCCAATTTTCGGGCTATGAACATTTTTCAAAGCAGGTCGGGCTTCGCTCTCCAAAGGTCCGCCCCTATTCACAATTGCTGGAACCGCCCTTTATATTGACCTGCTCCGGTAGCGCAGTGGTTAGGCTGTCGGTCTCACTGTTGGTAGGTAGTGGGATCAAATATCAATGGAGGTATGGAAATTTTAATCTCGATACCGGCTCTAACATGAAGTTGTTTGCTTTGTTAATTTATTGTTTCTTTCTTCCTTCCTTCCTTCCTTCCTTCCTCATTCCTTCTTTCTTTCTCTCTTTCTTTCTCTTTCTCACTTTCTCTCTTTCTCTCTTTTTCTCTTTTTCTCTTTCTCACTTTCTCTCTTTCTCTTTCTCACTTTCTCTCTTTCTCTTTCCCACTTTCTCTTTCTCACTTTCCCTCTTTCTTTCTTTTTCTTTCTTTCTATCTTTCTATTTTTCTTTCTTTCTCTCTCTCTCTATCTTTAAAAAAAATTCTTTCTTTCGTTTCTCCTCCAGTTCAAACAGACACAAGAGCAATATGTAATTACTGACACTACTCCTACTGTATGCTCAGTGGGGGAGTCCAGGGGGGGTCAGGACAACACCTCGTTTCTAGAAATTTTTATTTTTAAATAACCTTTTTTTTCGTGGACGTGAAAATTAATAGACGTGAAAATTAATCATTCCCTGCCTCCCCATTTCTATTCATTCATCACTTTTGATTGCCTTTCCCCTTTTCAGAAATCAATATCTGGACCCCCTCCCCCCATTTCAGATATCCTGCATCTGCGCCTGAGTACTAGTAGCTATTTGATGTGTTTAGCATGTTTTATTGATGTTTTCTCAAACGTGAAATGTGTGTAGATATTCCCTAATTAAGCAGCTGTTGTATTAGTTTTATTAGATTTTGTCTTTCCCTTACTAACTAATTGCATGGTTGCCTGAAGGTCAGGGTGATGATGAAGACGATATATTTATTTTAGAGGAAACCCGCTGCCGCCACACAGGATACTCTTTCCGATAAGCTGCAAGGAATTTAAAGGACCTTTTATCTGCACTTTCCCACAGACAGGACAGCACATATCACAGCTTTTGATGAACCAGTTGTGGACAACTGGTTGGAATGGAAATTGTCCAAACTTCTAATTGTTCTACTGAGGATCGATCCAGTGACCTACCTCTACCGTTTGAGCTACATACCGCTCCTTTTTACAACAGATAAGAATACATCAGGCAGGCAGGCAGGCAGGCAGGCAGGCAGGCAGGCAGGCAGGCAGGCAGGCAGGCAGGCAGGCAGGCAGGCAGGCAGACACCTACAGACACCTACAGACACCTACAGACAAAAACACACATACACTAAAATCAAAACGATATTTTCTGTATTGATAATCGTCTCGCGATACAAGATAAAGTCTCAGATAGTTGTGTTAATAGAATCTAAGATACGGAAATGTTCGTTCTATATTCACTTTCGCTGTTGAGAAAAATGTTTGAATCTATCTCTATCCCTCTGTATTAAATCTTACTTCTGAACGCATTCACAGATGTTAATCTGTTTGAGAGTACTGGGATTTAAAATCGCACAATTCAAAGAACAAAATTTAATTAATTATTTAACATATACACAAATAATTAAATAGATAAATTAATTAAGTAAAGGAATAAATAAAACTTAAGGATAACAAACAAATGAACCAACAACTAAAACTAAAAATTATTTTAAAAATAACAATAAAAATCATATAATATTACCTTGGGTTTTGAACTCATTACCTATCAGGTTTGACATTTCTAAAATTATATTGTTAAAAAGAGCACAGTCATTGACGTAGCATTCAAATCCAATACCAAACAGACCTATTATTTACTAACAAAATTCAACTTTCCTCAAGTAGGATTTGAACCCAGAACCTAACATCCAAACAAACCAGTTGACCACCAGCATTGATACGCAGCATCTGCCGACTGTGATTACATATCGATATCTCTCTATTCAGACCCGAAACCACCTTTTGTGATAGATAGCGCTCATCACCACCACTAACTCTCTACGTCGTGTCACCGGCCGCACACAGCACGGGCCCCGACCAAGTGCTGCATCTTCCAGTCAAACGATAGGTCAGAGAGAGGTCGAGAGGTCCACCGTCAAATGTAAATCCAATAATGGTCGGCCGTATTGATCTGATTGGCCGATATCGCACGGACGTTTTTGTAGTCACAAAGATACGGTCCGGGTTAAGCTATCGGATACCCCCAATGGCCGATGTTTATTTTTTTGCTGTTTGGGGGAGGTGGGGGTGGGGGTGGAGAGTGGGGGTTGTTAAACAAACATTAAATAAGCTATCGGACTGGCAGCTGGTATGTACTGGGATCAAATCTCAGTCGAGGCATGTTCTCTAGAGGCGTCGTTAAATAAAATAAACTTTACGTTACTTTTTGTTAAAGTCGCAAAGATACGGTCCGCTGTAGTGCAGCTGTTATGCTATCGGACTGGCAGCTGGTACGTACTGGGATCAAATCTCTGTCGAGGCATGTTCTCTAGAGGCGTCGTTAAATAAAATAAACTTTACGTTTTTTTTTAAAGTTGCAAAACACGGTCCGCGGTAATGCATTGGTTAAGCTATCGAACTCGCGGCTATAGATACTTGGATCAAATCTCAGTCGAGGAATGCTATTTTTAATCTCAGTATCGGCTTCAACCCGTGAGTGGGATGTAACTCAAACGGTAGCGTGTCTGTCTGTGAAACGATCGGTTGTCGGATCGATCCTTCTCAGTGAACCCATTTCCAGTTTGGGTTATTTTCCGTTCCATCTTGTGGACCACAACGTGTTCATCATAAGCCGTGGTATGTGCTGTTCTGTCTGTGGGAAAGTGCATATAAAATACACCGTGCTGCTTATCGGAAAGAGTAGCCTATGTGGCGGCAGAGGGTTTCATCTGAAGAAATATGTCAGAATGACCATATGATTGACGTCCAATAGCCGATGATAAGATAAAAATTAATGTGCTCTAGAGGCATCGTTAAATTAAAACAAACTTTACTTTTACTTTTTTTATACTCGAAAAGACACTGTCCCCGGCAATGCAGTGGTTAAGCTATCGGACTCGCGGCTGGTAGGTACTGGAATCAAATCTCAGTCGAGGAATGTGATTTTTAATCTCAGTATCTGCTCCATCACAGAGTGAGTTCTCCGTAGGGCTCAGTGGGTAGGTGTATACAACTTGAACCGACCAGTGGTCCACAATGGTTTATCCAAAGTCGTGGTATGTGCTCTAAATTATGTTTCAGAATACGTTTTGTGGAAAATAAATATTTAATTCATAGCGGGGGTTAGGGGGTAATATGAGGCTTAGCGAATTTCTATTGTACACCTATTGGATTACGTCGTTTAATATAAAACAACGCAATGGGGAAAATAAATCAATATATCAACAACACCGCCAAGAGGTTTCGATCCTACGATCTGTGTACTTCAACCGACCCTTTTGGCATCGAGCTACATCTACGAATGAAAGCGCGTTGCTCAGTGACCGCGGGCAGAATGGAATTACGAGAAATACAATCGACCACAAAGTGTGAATATCATTTTCCCGCGACCTTCAATTGGTCGTTAGTGCTGATATTGATTGGGTTTAAATGGGCTGCAGGTTGTTGTCAGTTTCGTATCATTTGTTAATATCATGAATACATTTCTATGTGTGGAATAGCAACACTCATTATATATGCTGAATATCACCAATTAAGGTTGAAGCATGCTGTCCTAGGCACACAAAACAGGTGCCTGTGCTGTATGCCCAGGATTGGGGTGAATGTTTGTAGGAGATGAAACCCAGGCGCGGATACAGAATTTCTGATAAAGGGGGGAGGTGTCCAAATTTGATATTTGAGTAGGACTGATTTCCACGTCCTTCCATTCGATATATATATAAATATATATACAGTAAAATCTTGTTGCCTCGACATCGGATCGGTCGACAACAAGGCTACGCTCGAACCAAATGTGAAGTCCCGATGTTTTTGGTTCAGTAACCCATTAAATTAACTATGGATAGATCGAATAATATAAAAATATAGAAAAGTGGGGAGTTCAGGATCCTCTAGACCAGCTGCCACCACACTAATGTGGTTACTCTGTTCAATAAGCAACAAGGGATATTTTATATGCACTACCCAACAAACAGGATAACACATACAATGGCGTTTATCCATGTCCATGTTATCTCTCAGCCTGGGCCCATAATGAAATAAAAAATCCGATTCCTCGATTGGGATTTGATCCCAGTACCTACCAGCCGCGAGACCGATAGCTTAACCACTGTACTACAGGTGCCGGCTATTGCCTATAAGCAGCAAAGATTCTTTTATATGTACTGTCCCACAGGCAAGATAGCACACCCAATTCATTACTCCTTTAAGAGCACTAACTCTTTAGTAGTCGTTAACTGGATAAAAAAATCTCCATGCGTCGACTGAGATTTGATCCCAGTAAGTACCAGCCAAGTCTGATATCATAAGCACCGGGGCTGGTATATAATATATTGATGTTATCGTCCCCAATGTTTCATACTGCCAACTCAACCATATAGCGTGTCAGATGCATGTAGATTTGAACTCAACAGAGCGAGAGCACTTGACCACACTGTGTAACTGAGATTTGTCCGGTAATCGATAAACTATCGTCATCCCTAGAGATGAAAAGCGCCCGTACACACTCTGACGTCATTCAGTGTCCGTACACACTCTGACGTCATTCATAGTGCCCCTACACTCTGACGTCATTCATAGCGCCAGTACACCTCTGACGTCATTCATTGTGCCCGTACACTCTGACGTCATTCATAGTGCCCGTACACACTCTGACGTCATTCATAGTGCCCGTACACACTCTGACGTCATTAATAGTCCAGTACACATTCTGACATCATTCATAGTGCCCGTACACACTCTGACATCATTCATAGTGCCCGAACACACTCTGACGTCATTAATAGTCCAGTACACACTCTGACATCATTCATAGTGCCCGTAACACACTCTGACATCATTCATAGTGCCCGTAACACACTCTGACGTCATTCAACTGACCCGTTCAGTCATGTGCCCAATTTGTTTTATCACAGTACTACTCAAAACAAATTAAAGTTCATACGCTAACCTTTCCGATAAGCAGCAAGATGTCTTTTATATGCACATACCATTCCCGTTGATTAACCTATTAGTAATGCGCCAAATCTGTTTTATCTGTACTACTCAAAACAAATTAAAGTTCATGTGACATTGTACTGGCTGTCTGCAGTTTGGGCTATTTTTCCGTTCCGACCAATTCATCAAAGACCGTCGTATGTGATGTCCTGTCTGTAGGACGGTGCATATAAAAGACCCGTTGCTGCTTATCTGAAAGAGTAGCCTATGTGGCGGCAGGGGGGTTACTCTAAATAAATATGTGAGAATGACCATATGATTGACGTCCAATAGCCAGTGATAAGATAAAAATAAATGTGCTCTAGAGGCGTCATTAAATAAAACAATCTTTACTTGTACTGACTTTCTGGAAACGTGACTAATGTAACTTTGATTGACATAGATTATGTTTGCCAATGTGGACTAAATATGAGGAGAATATTCCCTACTTCAATACCCCACTTCCACCCCACACT
>JAULBS010110394.1:0-15145 GCA_032355785.1 Symmetromphalus regularis | reverse complement strand
GATGCCAACCAATAACGGTTATAATAAATTATAACCAATAATCGATAATCAATAAGCAGCCCGTCCATTTTGGACTAAAGCGATACTTAGCATACACTCGATTTCTTTTTCACTGACAATGTCAAATACCCATGCCCTGTCATTAGACAAGTTGTAATCACAGGAGTAATACATACAATAAGAATTCAGCAACCTCTCATCTACAGCTTCGTCTTCCACATCGGACATGACATTTGTCCAGATTTGTCTGTTTACAAAATTATAACAAACGTGTTTTACAAACGAAAAGTTTAAGGAAGGGAAGTAACTCTAAACAATTTTGACAGCACATTCACAGGTTACATACACCCAATACTATTTTCACGTTACATTCTTAGTAACTTAGTGTATTTATTTTACTATGATTAGAGTAAATAAATGAGGAAAATTAATAATAGAAGACAATTCTTAAATGATCAAACAATTTAGTGTCACAGCAAATAGCATATCATTTTATAGATCAAACATTAGTCTGTTAGAGGACAACAGTGACTGATGAACACATTATATGGCTAGTCCAAAACGGACGGGCTGCTTATTGAATGCAATAACCAATAATCAATAAGCATTAAGTTCCTGAAATACTTATATGGCAAGCATTATTTGAAAGCACTTCATGATTAGAGTGGCAAAGTAACTGAACCAATATTATAATCATCATTAAGGTGGGTACCACAAACAAACAGCAAACATTGGCACATATTTTAATCAAACATAAGCACTGGTTTTATTTTATTTTTATTTATAAAAAAATCACAACAATGTTTGACAATTGAAATCTTTATTAAAGTGCATAAAGTTGATATTCTTTTTCTAATCTCACAAATGCATACAAAACCAAATTCACAACAAGCTCTACATGCATTCTTCACAATATTACAATTTTCTATAGTTCAAAATAAAAAAATACAACTGTTTTCTTGATTATTTGAAATCTGTGATTAAAAGGTGTAATCATGCGCATCAAACACAATCCTTATGGGTTGTTCAAAAGAAGTTCAACCTTTATCAATTCCAGCTAATATTTCCTTGATTATAAGAAATCTTAGAAATAAAAACATTGTCACTATAATGAATAATTATAGGAACAGTTTTATATTAATTACAAAGATTATCAAAATTGATTCTATATTTTACCAAAATAAATATAAGTACAGCCAATTTTTTCAGAATTACATTTTCTTTTTAGCAAGGTTTCCAATTCACTTGCTGAAATAAATATCAAATTTGTTATGACGTATTTTTACTTTCAGAAAATCATAAAATGGCTCCAGACATATGCTGACTGGCTGGTTTACAGCTAACATTTTAAAAATAAAATAGGCTTTTGGATACATGTACGTAATATTTGACAAAATATGTAAATTATCCAAACTGTTTTTCATTTTTTTAAATTATTTTCTGCAAATATATGATCTGACATGGTTGGTCAATTTATAAAAAAAACTAAAATGAAAAATTATTTTAATTCCATTTCTGCCAAAATGCATGTAATGAATTCTGTTTTTGCTTTATCTACCCCAGATACATTTTCCTTGAATAAATACAAATATGTTTTATCATACAGAACGTTAACACACACCATTTTCCTTACCAGCCATTTTTTGTTTATACACAAATAATACTAACTGCACCACAATAATAATCACAACTATATTACATTTAACAAACCATGTAGTGTTCCATGATTAATCAATCAAAACAAACAATAAATTATAATGAACACTGTATGACAATAAAAATATGATACCAGTACCTGTCACTGTAAATTGTAAAAATTCAAATGACAACATGAGAGTATTCATAAGGTGATAGTCATTCCGGGATTAACTATTTAAACAAAGGTAATTTGCCTCCCATGAGAAATATGAATTTGTTATATTCTGATATAGAATTTTTTGACTAGGCATAGACTAGACTGCACCAAAAGGGAAATCTATTTTAAGAGCTACAACCAATTTTGTATGTCCTGATTTTGTTTTACTGCCTCCTTCCCTCAGTTTGATTACAACTAGGTACAACCCTGTTAATGTCTCATTTTTGGAACTCTCACTTACATTTTCACTTGACAGATAGGAAAAAACAAATCATACCAATAAGCAAAACTAGAAAAAGGAATATATACAATATACACAATAGTTAAAGACATATTTTGCCACATTACTGTTATTGTATGACCTAAATAAATTAAAAAAAACACCTAACTATAAATAGATGTTAAACATCTCTATTATGTAATCCCAAACAAAAATATATCTATTTTAAAAATCCTTTAAAAATATTTAACCAAATTCGTACAATATATATTTGTTTTCCGTACTATATATTATAAGTTTATGTGCCATTTTCTACTACACCAATTTTATTAAAATCATATTAAAAAAGGACCTGTATATTCAACTATTTGAAAAAGATAAATACATGTACAATATTAACATCAAAAGCTTTGAATATTCAAAGAATGAAGAAAACTGGTCAATCTCTTTTTTTTTTTAAAAGGAAAACAAAAACAAGACAAAAATGCTGACCTCCATGCAGAAAGGATATTTAGAAAAGATTCTATAGGGAATCACTATTCACAGACTACTTTTAATATGTGTAGTATGAATCAACCTTTATATCGGAAAACATTAAATAACCTTAAATTAACACATTTAGTTTAAAATGTGTCTTCCACATACATATAACCTATAAACAACAATTAAAATGAAGGAATTATTAACCGGAATGTAGTTAAAACATACACTATGTAATAACAGGTTTCCAAAAAAACACCTTTATGACGAAACACAGGGATCAAAATTAACTAAAATTCCTGCCAACTAATTGGGCTGACTAGCTATAATATTTGCATACCCAAATCAAAAGTTGCAGGCCAGAAATAAAAAAAAACAAAATAAATAATGAAAAAAAAAAACCCACTAACATAAAAGCAATTCAATTTAATGTTTTTAATTATTTACAAGTGTGGTGAAATTATTATGAGGATATGTACATTTTACTTGTAATATCATGTGAATATAAAGCAAGATAACTGCTGATTTTGGACTGACAGACACTAATAGTTGCCTGCATGAGATGAAATTTCATGGCAGTATTCCAACCCCTGATCTAAGTGAATGTATTGTTTGATTGTCAAATGCAATTGTGTCTTTAATCAATCAAATACAAAGTTGTTGCAATTGTACCGGGTTAACATGAAGATATTTTTTAATTTGAGCAACTACTTGTGATTATGCATTAAGTGGTGCAATTTGTGTTCCATGGTCAAACTAATTACTTTATAAAAAAATTCATATATTAACTGCAAGTTACTTTCTTTTTTATATATCAAAATGAACATGTTTTTTTGTTGTCAATTCCAGCAACTTTTTTTTGTTGTTGTCAATTTCTACTTGGTTTGTAGCAAAATTAGGAAAGGCTGCTTTAAAAGAAATAGGGAACAAAATGAGATCTGTTGTAGGAATAAAAAAAAAGGAATTCTTTTCATTTCTTAAAATGCTAAACACATCCATCAACTCTGCTAAATGCACACTGTCTTGATCAGAAAGTTTTGGGTTTTTTCAAGGAACTTATTTCATTTACAGTTAAAACTGAGCTCTTGACTAACCATTTAAAAATAAACATCTCATGTCTGCAATGAAACACTACACAGAACAGCTCGTATTCAGTCCATTGAAAGTGTGAAACTTTACCTGGACACTACCATTTGCCATTTCAATTTTCTGTTGCCTTAATTCACAAAATTATGCTGGTTTTTTTGTTTGTTTTTGTTAATAATTTAAAATTCAAAATGGCTACTATTTGGTGGCAGTCCACATAAAGCATTAAAAATAAAAGTGCCCCTGTTGAGCAGTGGTTATGATATCAATATCAAACTGTTAGCTGCTAGGTACTGAGAATTAATCTCAGTCGAGACATGGAAGTTTAATCTCAGTACCAGCTCTTACACAAGAGTGTTTTACAAGGCTTAATGGGTAGGTGTACACAACTTACACCGATCAGTGGTCAGCCAGTTTATCAAAGGTCGTTGATAATATATAAAAGAAAATCTCTTGCTGCTTACCAGTAAGAGAAGCTGCATTGGTGTAGCAGCAGTGGGTTTTGTCTCACCTACCACCATTAACTCTGCTCTGGACACACACACACACAGGAGCATTCTGTACCCAAGATAGTGTGCTTTAAACTTAACTGTATATAAACAAAAATAAGAACAAACCAAAAATAAAAAGGTAAGAGACAATTTCCTGCTACAAAGAAAATGTTATGAACTAAATTTTGTTTAGCCGTAAATGACAAAATTTACCCCAAAATCCCATAAAATATCTTTAATTCCATTCTGACCTTAAAACTAATAAAAGCTGTCATAGTAACAGAACTGTTCACTAAAATGTTGCATTTTTCTTTTTAAAAATTGTCAAGATTATCATTAAAAGAAGCCAGAATATGGTTAGAATTATGCAAAATTATTCCCAAATTGGAAGAGTAGATATTTTCTTTTAAATTATTAATAATAAATAATAAGCATGAACACATACCGGTATCTAATAACTGAAATACTGATTATCTGCCATTTATCACCTTTTGGTATGAAATATGTAAATTTTATTTAGTAACTGATAAATAAACGTGGGTCAATTACCCAACTGAATTCACTGGTTTCTTTAATAAAGGCAACAAAATGGGGAGAATGTCATTTTGTTACTTCTCTTCCTTACACTAAACATCCATGCAAATTATCATCTGCTAATGAATATTCTCTTACTACCAATTGTACATCGATATAATGAATAAACAGATACTTTATAATCATGCAATTGTCTTACCATCAGACAAGGTATATTTCAAATAACACTTGAAAATAATCTACAATTCATATTCTTATTAAGAAAGGAAGAGAGGGGGGAAAAAGAAGCATTTTAGAGCACATTTTAGTTTAATATTGAAAATGCCCAATCGTTTTCAAATCATAATCCACTGTAGTAAGGAAAGAGTTCCGTATTTTCCCCAGTCAAATATTAATGAAGTATGTTGTTCATAAATCTAAAAAGGGATAAAGAATATAAGATTCTTTTATATTGGGTGGTGGTGGATAGGGAAATCCCACCCTCAAATATAAATAAAAATAGAACAAAAATTGTAAACCTCCAATATATACAAAATAATATAATTAAATGAGTCACACATGTAGATCTTTAGGAAGCATATCAAGAACACATGCTTCTGATCACAGAAAAAATTGTCACCGAGAAACAAGACCAAACTTAACTAAATTTGCTAAACTAAATCATCTAATCACAAAAAAGCAGTAATTCAGTCATGATGGCATAATAAATAAGATTTATTTTAATTTAATTATTAAAAGTGTCACTTATTTGTGTATGAGATCAAGTAGTACAGAAACTGAAAATACCTCACTTGTCTGCAATAAAATGTACTAATCTGGTTTGCAATTTGACACCATATTTTTCAAAATACATACCTTCATTGCTTATAAAGAGCTCCAGTTAACCAAACCATACATAGGTTATCTTACCCAACCACATATTGGTGTTACATTTACTGAAATGAAACTTATAAATGTAACATAAGCAATATAAAAAAGCAAGCAAAAACCAAACAAGTTGATTCCAGTTTATACCAAATGACATGGGAGTTATATTTTCAATCAACGACCAAAAATATAGAAAATTAACTAGTTATCATAATTATCTTGCCAATGTATATAGTGATGACAGGATAAAACCTAATAATATACTAAAAGAGTATTGCACAGTTTGTACACACTACTAATAGAATAATCAGAATTTAGAAAAGTAAAACAAAAATCACTTGATAAAACTTTTAAATATGAGATCAAGTCTAAAGATTTATAATCGTATTAATATGCTACATTGCCACAGACAATTAAAATAATGCTGCATTATCCTTAGACAACACTTGAATTCTTTAGAATTAAGAAATCACAATGTCATCAAATACAAATTCAACACAGGAATGAAAATGCCATTTAGTTTCAACATTTCTATTTTTCATTATTACATGATTGTCAGTAGAACTATAATATACAACACAATATAAAAACTGTTACCATAATATTAGTGCTACATTTTACACAGGAAATAAGGCAAGTATAACTTAACTTGTAACTTATGTTAATGGAAGTGTCATTAAATGTGTTTCTTCTTTATTTAAAAACGGAGGTATTTAAAAAAAAATTACTAAACACAAAAAAAAACAAGTTGTTTTATTTTTTTTCATATTTACATTCACCATTCACTTAAATACATATAAGTAACAATATACACTGTAGCTTGTAAAATGAACTGAACCAACAGACTTTAGTGTGACATGACTATGTCATTAGCACACTGTACACATATTTCATGAGATCATGTCATTATAATTTGGTTATACAGTAGACTGCTTACGTTGTTAAAAAACAAGAATTGTGGATTAGTGGAATATTTCTAATTATCAAGAACAAATTTTTTTTTAAATCATTCTGAAGATTAGTTGTTGATACTTTAGATTATTGCAGTTTAAGAATATCTCTTTAAATACAACTTAAATATTTGCAATGATTTGACATTTGAAGCAACCTGAAAACAAATCCAGTTTAAAAAATTGAAGTGGTTGGGAAAATGCCGATATCTTTTCCAATGTATCTCTCGAAAGGGTATATTAAAAATATCATTGTTCATAATATTTATACTTTCTTTTGTTCTTCAATATATGATGTTTATTTTATTATTTACCCACTTGTTTAACTACTGTCTGTACAACTCAGTCCTTCAGTATATTTGGAAGAAAACAATAACACAATTAAACAACACATTTGACAAAAATGTCTGGCACAACAAATATTGCACATGATAAAATATACATACTGATTGACACACAACACCCAAGAACGTACTTGCATCACAAACATAACATATTAATTGTTCATAATTGTTCTTCAAATAAACAATAAAAATGAAATTCAGTTAGAATACCATGTAAATTAGTTACACCACACATTTTCCTCTTGGATTACAGAACCACTGATGTTCATTTTGCCAGAGAGAGAATGAAAACAAAATTATATTTTGGCCTGTTTTTATTTAAATATTCCTGTACTTTATTTAAAATAAATGTTTATACACAGTGTATATTCAAATTCAATTGATATAATTCTACATCAACATTTTTTTAAAACTCAAAATCTGTTATTCAACATTTCGGAAGATGCTCCTGACATTTGAAAAATAGTGTGAGATTTTCATCATGTCTAAAGGAGTCAAAATACATTTATTTTCACTTTATTTCATCATTCAGCTTGCAAATTAGCTTTAAAAATGTGTAATCCACAAACAGAATGAAAAAAAACAAAGAAGAAATATTGTTGCTCTATCAAACTCAAACGAAAAGTCTGTTTAGGACAGTTCCACACTATCTCATAGCAGAAATAAAAGCTGCTACTCACCCCTCACCGATGTAGAGTAAAAATCACTTTGGACAAGTAACATTTAGATGTTGTTAGATGCCCAGATCAATATATATGTTACACGTGTTCTTTGCAGTTTGCTATCAAAGGTTATTCACCTAGTAACTATCTTACACTTCTAGTCGCCAAAGTTTTAAAACCTTGCATAGGGCGTGTGAGACATTACATGATAGGTTGTGTGGGTTATAATCAAACACTACCAGTATAACTATCTTTGAAACGAATACAAAAGATGGGATCAGTCTTCCAAGTGATCATCTTTGGAACAGGCATTACATAATAATATTTTAAAAAACAATGCAACAATCTACACATCAGGCAACTAATCTGATAACAAACATAAATTTTAATAAAAACATCAACATAAAAATACAACATAATAATTTGATTAGCTTTTTGATCTATTAAAGCCACCGAGCCAACTTGTAAGCTATTTTAATTAACATTTAGCTAAAGGAATCTCTTTTTTGTGGTTTACATGATACAATTATTTACAATTTTAACTATAGTCAGTGGTAGTAAATGAAACTATATACAGATGTAACCACCAGGCTATAGATGCCGCACAAAATTGTAAAAATGTAACTTTTAATGTTTCAATATAGCTCTTTAATTACCCTGCTTTCCTCACTATCTCCATCCAATGTTAAAAATACTTTTTGAGTTACTTAATGAATATATTACTTGGCAAATCATATATCATTAGAAGGAAAAGAATGAACTGAAATATTTACATTGTAAACACATATACATATATGCATACAAATATAAACATTTAAATTATTGCATTGTTTTCGTATTTTGTAAAGAAAATGTCCAGTATTTGGCTCATTTTGGGTATGTTACTCTAACCATTATTGGCAAATCAGTCTTATCTGATAACTTCCTAGATAATTCTCCAAA
Organism: Symmetromphalus regularis; assembly: GCA_032355785.1. Classification (NCBI taxonomy): domain Eukaryota; kingdom Metazoa; phylum Mollusca; class Gastropoda; order Neomphalida; family Neomphalidae; genus Symmetromphalus; species Symmetromphalus regularis. Next base: position 6,714 of record JAULBS010110394.1, on the reverse strand, counting down.
ATTATTCTATCCTAACAAGATATCTTTTATTATGACGTAGGTGTTCTTGATTGTTCAATAAATAGTGAATGAGAAATTATTCTAAGTACCCAAATGAAATTGGATTTTAAAAAAAATCAGAGGCAAGTAATAGACATTATGCAAGATGATGTACTACATATCATAAAAAGCTATCTAATGTTAACACATGCTGTAAAAGAGATGAATTCACAACATTTTAGTTTTAAACAAAGACAATATTAGTGTGAATAATCACCTGCCCAAAACAATTATAAACCTGTAAGGAACAGACCATACCATCTACTATAATTATAATATGGTAGGTATCCATAACATTAATATCATAGTATGCATTACAAACAGATTTTTAAATAATCTTTAGATGAATTAGAGGATAACTACACAAATTCATCCTATGAAAAAAAATGTTATATGTTAGATGCACTAGAATACATGTTTAAAATAGTAAAAATCAGTAAAACCTTGACTTAATGGCTAAATACTCTGAATACACCATTTTAATACTGGAATTACAATACAAATTTATAAAAGTCTTGGTAGTATTTCAATAAAGTACTGTAATTCAGGAAATTAACGCGAACATGATATTAATGCGAAAAACGCATTCAGGTTCAGTTCGCGAATATTTCGTGCCGCATTTATTAAACCCCCCTTCCAAAAAAAACACCAAACTTCCACTAAACATCATAAACTTGCAACAAACTTAGCTATTGCCAACAATTTGTTTCCGGTTATTGATACTACTATCTAAAACGAATTAACGATCAATAAAACTAATGCTTTAAAGTTGCCTCATTTTCAAATAATGTGGTTTTTAATGAACATCACGTTACGTCTGAATTACTGAGTACAAGCTCAAACAGACCAACTACAAAAACAAAGACATCAAGCCAATCAATTAAAATAACAAACTCCAAAGATACAATTGCCATTCCAAGCGTGGTTGACAAGAAAGTAATTAATTAATAAACATGATTAACACATTGATTGTTGCAAAATAAAATAAACTACAAGGAAGGAAAAACTAACAATTTATAACGCAAGCGATGTATTATTTGCAATATATTGGTGTGGCTAGGGTAGATGACTCGCGATAATTTAATGACACGTTTTTGGCTGGGGTAACCGACTCGCGATAATTTGGTGTCGCATTAATTTCCTGAATTACAGTATTTCATTTTTGACAGCATTAGTTTTCAAACAACTAGTAGCAACAATAAAACAATTGCAACAGGAAATGATTGTTTAATGACACCCCAGCACATTGTTTATTCAGCGGCTATTAGTTGTCAGACATGTGGTGTTTTGAGACTGATGGTCTTTCCAATTAGCAGCAAGGCATCTTTTGTATGCACTTTCCCACAGACAGAATATAGCACATATCATGGCCTTTGATGAACCAGCTGGGACCACTGGTTGGTGCAAATGGTGTACACCTACCCATTGAGCCTCGAAGGGTACTTACTCTTTATATATACTACTTTGTTTTCTTTAGATTGCAATATTTCAATATTGCACTATGTACATGTATACAACTTTGTTTTCTTTTGATAGCAATATTTCAAAGTATTGTTATTACTTACAGGGAAAACAACATATTTAATATATTTACAGTATGTTGTTTTATTGGGACTGAAACACATTTCAAACTGATAGGGAGACTACAAAATAAAGTTCTATATTTACACAAAAGTAATATTTTTTTTTTAGACTGCAACATTCCAAACTGTTATCGTTACTGATGGAGAGACAACTTATGCTCTGTTTATTTATAATGAACTGAACTGGATACCCGACTCGAATCCAGTTGTCATTGGATATGGAGAAGGACGAAACACAAGAACTATATCAGTATCTGGCAGAAGAGGAGCTTACTTTCGGCGAAATATTGGGGGAATAAGAGGTGTGTGTACATATATGTATTAGACAATTATACAACATTTGTGTTATACACACATGGTACTTCTCCTTTAAGTCGTGAAATTTGCTTGTAAAAAAAACATTTGCTTGTTATGTTCTCTGTGAATATAGTAGTATGTGGTGACAGTGCATCAGGCTAAGGGAAAAGTAGGTGGTAGGTTTTGTGCATGTGCAGTCATCATTATCTATATATGGCACAAAATCAGTAACAAATAGTGTAAAAAGCTAGTTTACTTACCATCATTTTCCTTGCTTGATTACATACATATTGTTTATTTTCAGTTAACCAACCAACTCTAATTTGAATGTTTGCTAGAAAAAAGTAGCAAAAAAAAGTTTTAAAAATATTAATAATAATTTTGCTAGCATTTGAAAAATAAACTTATCCATGTGTAACCAGTTTTTGACACATTAAATGAGAATGGAATGTTTTGTATGTTTTCATAATTGAAATAAAATTAAACATCTGCAAAAAAAAAAGAAGTTATTTTCTACAATAAACTGTTATTTAAAGAAATATTTCACAAATTAAGAGTTAATTTCAAGATTTGCAGTATATTCATTTGCCTGGTGAGTGAAAACAATAAATATTGGGTAAATCAAAACTGCAACTTCAATCACCTACCTGTCAACCCAAATTTCATGCATTTATTATTATGTCAGAATGGCTTAAGTTAATTTTGTAAAGCAGCCATAAAGTTGCTTTGATAAATATTCAGTTGACTGGTTCTCTGGACAAGGTGCTCTTTCTCCAACTTGTTAGTTCTTGTTGTTGGTTATATGACTAATTATTTGTATAATAATCTAGTAAAAATAATAGTGATAACCTAGGTTTTTAGTGCAATAAAAGTAAACACGTTTTCTATAAAATTTGGGCAACTCAAAAATTACATAACAGATATAAAGTGTTGATGTGAATGCACGAATAGCAAGTCAAAAGAAATTCAAAGTTCACAATCTGGTTTACATAATGACATCCCTATTATCATTCTTACCAATCTGACAACTGGCGCCAATGGCACAGTTGTTAAGCTGTCGGACTCATGGCTAGTAGATACTGGAATCAAATCTCAGTTGAGATATGGGATTTTTAATCACAGTATTAGCTACCTACTCACTGAGCCTTTCAGAGCACTCACTCTGGGTTGGAACCAGTACTGAAATAAAAAATCCTATGTCTTGACAGAGATTTGATCTTGGTACCTGTCAGCCATACAGCCTAGACTAGTCTCAACTTGTTGAAATGCAAAGATTATAAACTCCAAATGCTTTTTAACCATCTCAACACGTCAATCATTGAAAATGGTCTTGTGTTTGTGTAAAATGTTTATAAAGACTAAATCATCAGGAAATTGATTTTAATAAAACTATTATTATTTATTTTTCTAATACATGTATTTAAATTTTAACAATGAGAGATGGATCCAGTTTTAATTTTTTCCCCCATTATTATTTTGTTGCAACTAACCTTGGAACCTCTCCCCAGCCTCCAATATTAAAAATTAAAAAAATAGTAATTGGTCTGTCCTTTTCTAAATTTTAAACACCCACCACTGACCCACATCATATAATTCATTTGAAAACTGCATCTACATGTAATCGATGATTTATTTATTCTGGATTTTTTTTGTTTAGGTGAAACTGGATTTTATGTTTTCCGTGTTGGATATGTTCAGAGTTTTTCTCAGAAGTGTATGAACTGGTATGCAAATCAAGTGGGGGAATATAACAATAACTGGTGGTGGTATCAATTCTTGCCAGAATGCCCTTGTAGCACAAGAAGATTATGGTTTGATCGTCGATGGAGGCCAATTTGGAATAGTTGGGGATATCAATGCACAACACTTAACTACAATTTTGAATTTATTCCAAAGGGAAAGGTGAGAATAATAATTTTAAAGTGATTTGCATTTTTATGGGTTCGTTTAGTTAATTTAAAAGCAACATATCTATGAGGAGGGGTTATCAGTCTAAATATTCCCTTTGCCAATTAATATTTATTTTTCCTTTTATAATTTGGTTATAACTAACTTTAGATACCCCTTTCAATAATAGAAATTGGTACAAATATCTTTGAAATCTCTTTTCCAAATTTTCTCCATCTAGTCCTGAACATTTCTTTTAACAGCATTTTTTACTTCTTCTACCAACTCAGTATTTATTTTTTTATTACAGACAAATAATAAACAATAAAAAATCTAGAAAGGTAAAAAATATGCTTACAATCACAATCACTGTCATCATAAATTTGTTTTTAAAAAACAAAACAAAAAAACCCCAGTTAAGAACTGTACATGATTCTGCACTTATTAGAGTTAGTGTTGGAGATTGATATCAAAACACTGTTGCCATAAACATACAGTGTATACCACAAATATATGTCCTTCTTTTTCTTTTTTCCACTTTATTCATTACAAAAATATACCCAAGTTATATTATTTTAATATTATTTTGAAATAATATTTTTTTAAATCATACACTAACATGTAATTTAGATATTGTGAATAATAGTACCTCATACTTGTAATTATAATATCTAACTCTGTATTCTTGTAATTAATATACCAATATTTAATTAATGTTACTGTATTAAATATTTTGTATTTTCCATAAATATCCCATGTTTTCTACCTTTACATGTGTTGATTCTTTCTGTAAACAAGAATTGGCCCAGGAATGAAAAAATATACTGTTAAAAAACAAAACAAATTATGAACAGAATTTTTATTAAGATCTCAACTGTTAAATTTTGTTTTGAGTTTAATCAGCCTTTGCACATATTAACTGGTTGGAAAGGAAAGGATTGTTTATTTAACAACCCCTCAGCAAATTGTTTATTGAGCTGCTTTATTGTTTATTCGAGGCATGGAATTTTTAATCTCAGCCTCGGCTCCAACTCTAAGTGAGTGCACCTCAAGGCTCACTAACCAATGGTCCCCAAATGGTTTATCAATAGCCATGGTATGTGCTGTCCTGTTTGTGGGATTGTGCATATAAAAGATCCCTTGTTGCTTATCAGTAAATGTAGCTACATCAACGTGTGTTTTTGTTTTTTTATTTTGTTTAATGACACCACTAGAGCACATTGATATATTAATCATTGGTTATTGGATGTCAAAAATGTATAAACTTTGACACATAGTCAGATGTGATGGATTTTGAACCACAGTCTTTAGCTCGAGAGTTTGATGTCCTACCATTGGACCGAGGCTCACATTGTCATAAAATTGAACCCATCAGTGAACTCATTCTCTGATTAGTTTTGTTTTTCCCATCCCAACCAGTGCCTCACGACTGGTACATCAAAGGTCGTGGTATATGCTGTTCTGTCTGTGGAAAACTGCATATAAAAGATCCCTTGCTGCTAATGGAAAAAATATGGATGGTATTTTTTTATGAGGTTGGCATAATTTATCAGCTTGGTGGGTGTACAAGGCACCTACTAACGTTGGAGAACACTGTCTATATCTATCTATATCTCTTTAATATATATTGAGTAACTGTATTTGAAATATTATAGTCAATGATTACTATATCAATGTGCTCTAGTGATGTCCTTAACCAATTTTTTTTTTTTTTACAGATAATGAATTTGAATTATGAATATTTTATTTTGTCTTACAGATGTGCTGTTACTACTATGGGAGGTTTGTTTCAAGTGGCTTTTATGCAGGGTATGCCTTCCGTTATCACCAATGGTATGATTGGATTGGCCATTACTTGTCAGACACCATAGGCAAATACTACTGCTGCACAAAGTCCAACCTGTGCCACTTATTTTACAACATACGACCAACAGGCAGATGCTCTTCAAGATCTGTTTTCTTTCAAGGTCTGTGTTTACAGTGAAACCTGCATATGTAGCCACATGTATTATGTAGTCAACTGTCTTAAGGGTCATCTTTGTTTCACCCAAATCTGCTAATTAGTATAAGGATGTCACCTGTCTTAAAGGGTCAGCTTTATTTTCACCCATGTTATCTACATTTGTAATTTAGTACAGTTTATATAAATATATAAATGTTCTTCCCCAGTAGGATGAACATGATCTTCCCTCCTCAGTGTCCTCTCCACCCCCACCCCCCCTGAAAGTAATATGTGGTCATTTTACGTATACAGTGAAACCCCACCTAAAGACCACCCCAGTTATAAGACCACTCTGCTATAAAAACCACTTTATTGAAGTCTGGAATATTTTGTTATTAATTTGTAGGTAAAACTACCCAGTAATAAAACCACCCCAGTATTGCAGATTACGAACAGTAAAAACAGTCTCATCGGTTGTTTTCAATGCATTTTGATCCTGTCAAAGCTACCGTATTATGACATCAAGTACAAATGTGCATGTACATGTATTTTGAATTTTCTGTTTATATTAATGTTAAAAAGTTCTGCATTGAATGGTTGCTTTGTTCTTTCTGTTTATTAAAAAATGTTAGGTAGTACAGTGATAAAGTAATCATGTTAATTTAATCTGTAGAAATGTACTTTAATGTTTTTATAACTAATAACATACCGGTACTTTCTGTTTTCTGAGAAAACATTGTCAGCTACTTAATATTAATAAAGCGAAGTAATGCACTGATTGGTTGTAGTTCTTACCCCCTCAATTTCCTTGCAAGTCGAGACCCATTCTGATTACAGTAACATATCAATCAAGTAAACACAACATCTATATAAATTAAGACCGTCCTCAGTGGCGCAGTGGTTAAGCTATCGGACTCGAGGCTGGTAGGTACTGAGATCAAATCTCAGTTGAGGCATGGGATTTTT
>JAULBS010110393.1:0-30278 GCA_032355785.1 Symmetromphalus regularis | reverse complement strand
TAGCTTCTATGTGTAATACAGTCAAAATTGTGCTAGTTGTCTAGTGAGCGACAATAACGTATTAGAAGTGGTGGGGGCGGGGGCGGGGGGGGGATCATGGCACACAGTCTGTATCCCACTAAGTAGGCCTAATTTTTATTATTATTATTTATTTAAACTGAATATGACATCTACCCTCGGTGATGGAACTTCTGCATCCGGTCATACTTTAAGGTTCTCTTAACGCGTTAAGCTATAATGTACTCTGTTTCAATTAGCACCAAGGTTTTATTACTATTCACCTTTACAATAAAGAGGATAGCAACAGCCCAAGATTTTGCTTACTGGTCGATGTGTGCCTTCCCACTGAGCCAAGCGGTGCATTTACAATTGGTTGAGGAATAGAGCGGAATGGTTTGAGGGGCACGTACGGATCGGGTACAAACACTATATCAGATGTTGGTTAAAATGGCAAACATTAATGTAATAATAAAAAGGCTCACACGTGTGTGGGCACGTGACCCCACCCGGTTCCTATGGGCCTGGATTTGAACCCAGTACAACCAGATTTGAATTCGGTAACCAAAGCGTTACCTTGAGAGCGACCAAGACCGTGGAGCGTCCTTATATTAAGGAGAAAACTAAGAAAAGAAAAGAAAAGTTCCGGTCACTGACGCATAGTTGGGAAACCGCTAAAATCAAACTTTATTTAAATTTTATTGGTTTTATAAATGTCAGTAATAAATATTTATTCGGGAACCAGCAATGTGGCGCACGTTTAAGTCTAATGGATCTGCAATTTACCAAAAAGTTAAAGAGTTTTTTGGTATATTGGACACAAGTGAAGACATCGACAATTTGAAAGAAAAGTTTGAAAGTCGGGTTCAGGCAAGTGTAACGACTGTAGCAAGAAGTTCCACTGCTAGTTGTTATTGAATATGCGTACACTGTGATAAACATAAAATATTTTAGACGTATTTCCAAAGACTCTAGCATCGTTTTGACGGTTCCTACTTGAAACCAGTCCAAAGAGTTTGGGCCAAGATAGTCCAAGCACTAAGACCTCGTGAAATGCGTTATTTTCATCAGTTTTTTATTTTTATTTCGTGGGGTCTAAGGTAGGAACACCATTTTCAATATGTTAGATTGAACTGGATTTGAACGATTTCGGTTGGAAATGTATAAACTATTTAAAAAATGACCACTCACCTTGTAGAGTAAACCTTGTAAAATCATTCAAATAAAACATTTATCCATTTTGTACGAATACACATCCTGCACAACACTTAAATAACATTTTTAATTCTTTGTGGCAACAATGGTCGTCACTTGGATGGGTCTTTTTAAAAACTATAATTCTTTACAACATGGAATCTGATTATTTTTTAAACATTATTGGAACCAGGTGACAAATTGCCTCAAGTGGATGATGTCTGTCAGATTCTGTATTAATCCGATAGACATCATCCACTGGAGGCGATTTGTCTCCTTGTACCAATATTTAAAAAAAAAATCCGATTCTGCACTGTAATGAATTATAGCTTTTATAGTGACATAAAAACTATAACATAGAAAATGGCGCTCAATGCTTAGACGTAGAGGCTATGCTCTGAGAAAAACAGATGAAAATAATGCATTGGCCAAAGTCTAAGTGCTTGGACTAGGGCCAAGATTAAGAACATGATAATGATTTCTCTTTAAAGTCTTTTGAGTTATTCAATTTAGAACAAAAACAAATGTTTTCTCCAAAGATTGGTGACTGGCATACCCTCTCCACGCTCCCACCTGCGTCATTGACATAAAAAACAAAAATACCTTTTGAACATATCTGCACCCCCTCCCCAACTGCAATTATAAAACAAAAACACTGGATCGCCACCTCATCCCTCCATCTCAGAATTCTGGTGTCATTTTTAAACAGGTATTGAAAGATGCAAGAAACAGCATATCAAGACACCCAGATGTTCTGTTGAAAAGTAAGAACTAACACTAAAAGCTCCCATTGATTGAATCCATACAGTTAAGCCACAATGAAAACATCTGTAACTAATACTAGTCTAGAACATCAATCACCAATCAACAGGGTCATCATTGAGTTATAACTGAGTGATAATTAGTTATGGGTTAGCATCAAGTTTTAATTATGCAACCACTTAAAATATATATAAACTTAACAAGAACTAAGTAATTTATGTTGCATTATGTTCACTGTATAATCACTGTATGTGTTGCATGTATGCAATAATAAGGATTTAGATAAAACAAAACTTTGATTGTAGGTTAACAACAATAACAGTTAAAATGTTCTGCAACTTACAGTAATATTACAGTAGATTACTAAAATTCCATAATTGATCATCAAATTACTAGAGCCCAACAGATAAGTTATCAATTATAATTGGTCAGAACATCACTAGTTAAAATACTGAGTTATTTCAATTTAATAAATATAATTATATTTATATTAAATTTGAAAGGAAATTTGTGTAAGGAATTGACTGATAATTGTATGGTTGTTTAACAACCCCCAGCATAAAAAATAAATATTGGCTATACAATAAATAAATAAATACTGGTCATACAATGGGCATGAAACAAGATGTCAAAAATGATATCTCATATATTTAAACTCAAATGGCAAGTATTTCACTTGAAAATCACAAATTTTGCATTGCAAAATGTGCAAAAAAAATCTGTTTTCTGTAAACCTTGCAAAAAAAATCAGCTTTCTGTAAACCGTGAAAAAAGTTGTGTGCATATTAATTTCACGTTGTATGCAACTAACTACAACTACAAGTCACGATTTTTTTCTGTACTAAACTAGTGGAAAGTGAAGAAAAACAACAAAAAGTCATTATTTATCATTCAGTTTATTGATGTAACAGTCATGTTCAGAAATAATAAATCTATACTATTAAGAGCACTAAACTGTTCTGTTTTGCCGACTGAGAATTATAATGTTAATGTTATAAATCAATACCATGTGAACGCTACTGTTCGTTTACACACATTTGTCTAGAATTACTAGTAACTTGCTTGTAATTACATTATCTTTGACATTTTCCACCCTGTGATAAAAACATGTCTACTCTTCATTTCTTCAAACACAGACATCCAGTTTGTGTAAATTGGTTTCAGTGTACTAAGTGTACAATGATAGTTGCTTTGAGTAACGTAACTTAATACTAAAGTCATGAGATGTACTTCTGTCCAATGCCAGGTGCATAACGGTCTTTACTCAGTACCAAATAACTGATGTCAAATAAAAGGAAATGCCACTTTTCCAGATATTGTAACTTCTAACAACCATACTGACAATGAAGCGTATTTTACTAGATCGACCAACATGGGCACTAACTTATAAGCCATATGATTTCACTGTAACAATCGTTACTGGCAGAGTGTCTTGAAAATCACTGAATCGAAAAAATTTTTACCATGATTTTTTTTTATCACTGCTGTATTAATTTGTTTCTGATAAGTTCCCATGATCCTAAAGCACTGAACCAAAAAAAGTGTTTCCAATGGGATTTGAAATCCTATGGCCTGCACTATAGCTAATTATTAAAAATTGTAATTATTATTATTATTTATTTACTTTTTTTTTTTTTTAGCAGATGACAATTCACGAAATTTAAACGTCATAAACATACGCTAAGGTTCATCTTTACAAAAATAACACGTCGCAATATTAAAATGGTTTACAGTATTTCACACCCTAGTATCAGGTTAAAAACTATGGTAATTTATTGTAATAAACTAATATGTTTATATATATATATTTCTTTAAAGAGTGGCCATTATGGCATGTCTGTACAAAAACAATTGCCAGAGTTTATGCAGACAAATTCACACAAGAAGAATAAGGCTTTGAAAGAGATGAAAGAAGCATTTTCACAACTAGCTGTGGATCAGGTGCATCCTAATGAACTACAAGAGCTGATAAAGACATCAGTTCAAGGTATGGTTAGCTGTCCCAATTTGTCAGATGCTTCTGTCATGGACAGTCCACGTCGGCCATCTCATAGACCTAGTATCAGCGTCATACCTGTTTCATCACAAACGAATAAACGGTTATCGATTGGTAATGAGGCCGAAACATCAACATCTCTTAGGCCTAGTATCAATGTCATACCCGCTCCATCACACATGGTGAAACGGTTATCTCTCAGTAATGAAGATGAGACATCAACATCTCACAGGCCTAGTATCAACGTCATACCTGCTTCATCACACATGATGAAACGGTTATCTCTCGGTAATGAAGATGAGACATCAACATCTCATTCCTCAAAACTTTTACAAGGGAAAAGAAAAAATTCCCTGTCCTTGAAAACTGGAATATCCATAAGAAGACAGTCTCTTAATTCACCTGCAAAATCCTCTTTTGGAATCTTCAAAAAGATTTCTCCTTCACAAGAAAATGTTGAATCCAGCTTTCAACATCTTGGTGTACCTTCATTTCAATCCTCCATAAGGCTAAGATGTTCAAACACTGCTAAATCATTCTCAGCCAGTAACGTGAGTCTTTCAAGACCATCTCAGGTTTACAAACTTGAAGATTTTATACAATTAAATGATATAGTAAGTATAGATAACCCTGAAGAAATTGCAAGCCTTAAAACATTTGAAAATGAAATGAAATCTGTTCTAAATATGACAGATGATTCTCACATTTCTGCCAACACATTTGTAGGGCTTGGTCAGGAGGGATCTGATAATCCAGGTGATGTGAAATGGATGTATTACAATGAATCTGCAGATAAGTTGAAAGATGAAGATACTTCACACAGCAACAAGGAATCCAGTAGTCTGGAATGTGATACAGTTAAAGAAAATAATTTGGAACTACTAGATTATTGTACCACTTCAGCAGAACCCTCTGACTCTGCTGCCAATTTCAATGTCAAAGCGCAACACTCAGAAACATCAACTTCTTGCTGTTTCAAACCAGAACATTTCAAATTTGTTTTTTGCAATTCAACAAAAACAGAAACAACAGCAGTATCTAGTGTCAAAGCTGAAAAACATGGTAATGTCAGAGATGACAAGTTAAATACAGAATCAGCCTCTAGTAGTGTCAAAACTAGTAAATCTGACAATGCCAAAGTTGACCATTCAAGTACATTACTAGCCTCTAGTAGAGTAAAAAGTAATAAATCTAACAATGCCAATGAAGACCATTCAAGTACATTATCAGCCTTTAGTAGTGCCAAAATTAGTAAATTTGAAGATGCCAAAGATGACTATTCAAGTACATTATCAACCTCTTGTAGTGCCAAAACTAATACATTTGACGATGCCAAAACCAAAAAAGACCATTCAAGTACATTACTAGCTTCTACTAGTGCCAAAACTTGTAAATTTAACAATGCCAAATCTGGCCATTTGAGTAGATCACAAGTTTCACACTGTACTGACAAAAACAACTCTTCAAATGCGGTGCTCTGCAGAACAAACAAAATATGTCCTACTGAGTTTGAAGCAAATATCCAGTCATTTGGTTTGGAGATGAATATCAACAACCATGCAGTTGGCAGCAGCACTGAACAAAATAGAGATAAAATATCAAGCAATATGCCTGAAACTTCAGCTGGAACAAGGAGACAGTCAATGGAACAAATCCTCAAAACATGGACAAGAAAAAATTCCAGTGTGACAGATATAATGTTCATGAATTCCTCCTCAACAAGCCATCACAATTGGCAGGCGACTGAAATTGATGGAGAAGATAAGAGCATGTTGGTATGTTGATAGTGATTGTTTTAAAATTAAAATCAGAATATCCTGCATCTACAGATCCATTACATAGTTTAATTTTTGAAGTTTTAAGCACCTGAGATCAGCAATGGTGATTCTTATGTGCATGACCTCACAAATTTTCTTCTACTTCCTTTGGACTCTGCCACAAAGAAAAAATTAATATTATCTTTTGTTGAAAAAAGTAGAATTTGTTTTATTTAACATCTCTAGAGCACATTGATTTTTAAAATCTTATTATGGGCTATTGGACATCAATCATATGGTCATTCTGACATATGTATTTAGAGGAAACCCGCTACTGCTATTTCCGATAAGCAGCAAGGAGTCTTTTAAATGCACCGTCCGACTGACATACCATGGCCTTTGATGAACCATTTGTGGATCACTGGTAGGAACGCAAAATTATCTTGTTGAAAGCCCAGCACAAAAATAAGTATCGGCTAAAAATGAATATCGGCTATTGGGGATACCACAAATAAAGAATGAAACCCCAACACATTATTCAGCTGCTAATCAGATGTCAAATATATGGTGTTTCCAGTTCAAGGTCTTTAGACGAAACCCGTTACCCATGTTAGCTACTCTTTCCAAATAGTAACACAGTATCATTTATGTGGTCTTTCCCACAGACAGGACAGCACATATTATAGTGTTTTACATCAGTTGGGGACAAATGGCTGGAACAAGAAATAGCCTAATGGGGATAGGCCCAACTGGACTCTGCCATGTCAGAGATAGAGTTTTCGACACTCAGATTACTTGTTATCTGTTCTTGCTGTATTTTTGCATCTATATAATATTAGCTGAAATTAAAATATTTTCCTGCTACATTCACTAGTATACAATGATAGGGCGCTAAGTGAAAAAAATTCTGTATACTGATAACATTGACTTAAGGCCAGATTTAAAAAAATATATTTTCTCAAACATAAGCCCACCGAAAATAGGGTAGGAGGGAGGGGACAAAAAGAGTTACAAAATGTCTTGGGAGGGGAAAATAACATTTGGTATAAAATTAATTTTACCAGTTTTACTCATTTAACTGGCATGCCTACATACTTCTATTTAATGTTTTTGTTTAAACAATGGTTATGTAAAACATTTTCTTTTTTTCTTTTCTAGCCTTCAGGATATATAAGTGAATTTCACTTTTAATTTTATTATAATTTAGCAAAATGTTAGGTCGGTGGGTTTGTGAAACGAATAATAAAAAAAAACTCTGGCCTAATTAAAATGATTTCCTGTAGTATTTTTTTAAAGAACTAAGTTGAATGCATAAGAAATATTATAATTACAGCAATGTGGAACAAAATGTTGTTTTTTTGTCGTCAGTAACTTCAGTCAGTTACCATAATTAAACACTGAAAAAATTAGTTTGAATTTGTTTTATTGAGACAAATACAAACTTATAATAAAAAAAAAAATGTTTTTCAGAATGTAGAATTACTTGAAGTGGATGAAATGTTGACTGGAAGGGAAGCTCTTGAGCACTACTTGCTTTTTACTGCAGTGAGTACACTGAACTACTAAATGTTAATATAACTAATGTAGACTTCTATTTAGTACACTGAACTACTAAATGTTAATATAACTAATGTAGACTTCTATTTAGTACACCGAACTACTAAATGTTAATATAACTAATGTTGACTTATCCTGTTAGTGAGTACTCTGAACTACTAAATTTTAATATAACTTATGTAGACCTATCCTGTTAGTGAGTACACTGAACTACTAAATGTTAATATAACTAATGTAGAGTTATCCTGTTAGTGAGTACACTGAACTACTAAATGTTAATATAACTAATATAGACTTCTATTTAGTAAATGAACTACTAAATGTTAATATAACTAATGTAGGCCTATCCTGTTAGTGAGTACACTGAACTACTAAATGTTAATATAACTAATGTAGATTAACACTGTTCTTTGTTCACTGTTTGTGAATACACTGAACTACTAAATGTTGATATAACTAATATGGACCTATGTTGCCAGTGAGTACACTGAACTACTAAATGTTAATATAACTAATATAGACCTATTCTGTTAGTGAGTACACTGAACTACTAAATGTTAATATAACTAATATAGACTTATCCTGTTAGTGAGTACACTGAACTACTAAATGTTAATATAACTAATATAGACCTATCCTGTTAGTGAGTACACTGAACTACTAAATGTTAATATAACTAATATAGACCTATCTTGCCAGTGAGTTCACTTAACTACTAAATGTTAATATAACTAATATAGACCTATTCTGTTAATGAGTACACTGAACTACTAAATATTAATATAACTAATGTAAGCCTATCCTTTCAGTGAGTATATTCAACTACTAAATGTTAATACAGTTAAAGTAGGCCTATTCTGTTAGCAAGTACGCTGAACTACCAAATGGCGATACACTGAACTATTAAATATTAATATAACTAATGTAAGCCTATCCTTTCAGTGAGTATATTCAACTACTAAATGTTGATACAGTTAAAGTAGGCCTATTATGTTAGCAAGTACACTGAACTACTAAATGGTGATACAGCTGATGTAGGTCTGTGCTGTTATTGAGTACACTGAACTATTAAATGTTGATATAACTAATTTAAGCCTATCCTTTCAGTGAGTATATTCAACTACTAAATGTTAATGCAATAATAATTAATGTTGACTTATCCTGTCAATACAATGAACTATCAGATGTTGATACAGTTAATGCTGAATATGATGTTAATTGTTATTGAGCTAAACAGCCCTTAAAATTCACGTCAGCATACTGCAATGCCTTTGTAAAAACTAATTTTGTAAAACTGGTTTGCAGTAGCCAACCCTTGGAATTAAGAAAATATCCATGGCAAAATAAATGCTTTGGAGAAATAGAGTCCATGGCATTTTCAATGGCAGTTTTAGTGTTCACAACTCTGTAAAAAATAGACATTGAAAAAAAAAAATTGTCTTTGGCAAAAAAAGTGCCCTAGAGAATGAAGAACTCTGCGGCAATCTCCATGGAGTTGCCGATTGTTGTGGACAATTTCAGGGGTTTGTTGTACAGACATTACACAAATGTAATAATATAATAATATGCTCATTTTCTTAAAACTGCTATCGCCGTGTCACAGTAAAAGGATTTAGCATAAATACTAGAATATTTTAAACATAAAGAAACTATGTATTTTATTTTTATTTCAGACTATATCAATTTATGCATCTTTTTGTCAACCCATATATATAATATATATATTTTTTGTCTTTTGTTTTACTTAACCTAATATAACTTTACTTTTTGATATGTGTATCTATATAGATATTATATATGTGTGTTTTTCCTATTGAAAACAAGAACATGTGTATTACTATTATTATTTAAAAAAATTATTATCTCAACTCCTCAGCTGTACATTTGTTTCTTGTTATCTTGTTCATACACCATACCCATTATAGATATATTTATTTGTATATTTTGTTATTTCTATATATAATTATGTAAATATTTCTATATCTTATTCATTGTAATTTGTAAATGATCAAGTTGGGGAAAAAAAAGGTCAAAAGAAAAAGGATTAGCAATGACAGTAAAATGCCATCACATCACTGCACGAATTTCAAAAGCTGGGTGACTAACATAACAAATGGTAAGAAATAACATTGACTTTAATCTTCCTTTCTGTCTGACCAAAACATGTTTATTAGGGTGTTATATTTAATAATAAGTACTGGTATCATTTTAAAATTATAGTTAGAAAGAGCAGTGCAGATACAAAAACTTGAAGCGATCAGAGAAAATATTGTCAGTGACTATAAGTGGAAAATCGAGATTGTTGATGAAATATATGAGACTGCAAAGTGTAAGTTGCTGTTACGGTATTTTTATTTTGTTAAGTTGGATAAAATATTATTTTTGTCTTTTCAGTTGAAACCAAAAAAATTACCCAAAATGTTAAACACACAATTCTCAACATTTTGCTATTTGTACAGAATATACAAAATTCCACCCTTTTAATGTGGATTTTAAGTGATTTCGATTGACATTTTAATTTGTACACTGCCAATGACCCTCGCTTGTCCAAACACACAGTTTGTATGAATTTGTAAATGTTGAAAATTGTGAATGACCCAATAATGCCTTGTAAATGCTATTTATATAAGAAACACTTTTAAATATATACTTTTTTATTAATCAAGGAACATCAGATGACATTGTTACATACCTTATATGCATTACATCAGAATTTGAACTGATGCATATACCTGTTTAATAAAAGATTACATCTGAATAGGGGTCCCATCATTCATTTGATGAGTGCCTGCAATTTACTCAATAAATGTCCCACCTGCATATCCTTAAAAGCTACAGAGTGTATTAAATAAATAAGTTACATGACATACAATGTATGGAACAAATAAATAAAATAAATCATAGACAACAACAATATTTTAGGGTGCTTATTGTCGCAAATGCCACCACTTGTGCCCCCTCCTCTCCCCCCCACCCTCCCACAGGCAGCACTGGCACTGTGTATATTCATACTGTAAAATAACAGTTCATTGCTAAGGTGTAACCTAGGTAATGAAGGGAAAAAAAAAAAAATGTTGGTCTCCAAGACTCATATTGGTCCCAAATGACAAAAAATGACATTTACAAGCAGTGGCAGACTGGCCGACAGTGGGAAATTTTCCAGTGGGCCCCAAAATTAATTTCCCTCACTTTGAAAATAATGGAAAAAAGTGGGACCTTTTGGATCCTTTGAGTGAGCCCTTCTACAAGTTTTTCTGGTAGAAATTTTACACTCAGTGAGTCCGCAACTATTTACAAACCTATGCTGTATAATATTGAACTTTTAATATTCTTGATTGCCAGATTATGTTAACATGAAAGAAATTTGTTCTAAAAATGTATTAATGATAGACATTCTGAAGTTGGTCTAAATTAAAATGTATGACTATAAATTATAATTAGCTTTTTGTTTTTGTTTTAAAGAAGAGCGAGATGTAGCTCAAATGGTAGAGTAACTCCCTGTGAAGATGTCGGTTATCGTATCGATCCTTCTCAATGGACCCATTTGCTGTTTGGACTATTTTCCACAACTGGTTCATCAAAGGCTGTGGTATATGCTGTACTGTCTGTGGGACAGTGCATATAAAAGACCCCTTGCTGCTTATCAGAAAGGGTGGTGGGTTTCCTCTAAAGAAATATGTCAGAATGACATATGATTGATGTCCAATTGCCGATGAATGATAAAAATCAATGTGCTTTAGAGGCGTTGTTGAATAAAATGAACTTTACTTGTTTTAAAGCATATTACAGTGATCCCAAAGGCATGGCTAAAAAGAAATGGAAGGCTCTAAGAAGTAGTATATCACAACAGAGCAAATACAGTATAATGGATATCCGAGATAGTTCGGCAAAGTTTGGCCGTTTTCTACCAATCTTCACTTACTTGATCATAGTGGTAAATATTTTTTAATGAACATACCAAATAAAATAGATGTTCCAGTGGCGGATCCAGAAAATCCATTTTGGGTGGGCCCCATTAATATGACACTAGATTCTTTAACGTTAAACAAAAATAATTAAAAGAAAATAGTAATAATAATAAACTTAAAATTCAAGGGTGGGACAGGCCCCCACCTAGATCTACCACTGTGTTCTGTTATTTACATTTAAATTATCAAATATACTGGTATAACATATGGATAGTCTTTAAATATAAAAATGTAAATCATACACAATATTTTATTTACATTATTTTGGTGAGTAAAAAAACCTAAAACAAAAATAGAAATTTTGCTTAGTAAAATAATACGTAATAATAATAAAATACATAATAAATCATTCTTCTTTTTAATATAGATTTGTGTGTGTGTATAATAAAACATACTATTTAATACAGATTCATGTTTATAAAATATATCATACTGTTTTTTAATACGTTTTCATTATAAACCATACTATTTAACAAATTCATATGTTTAGATAATAAATCATATTGCCATTTTTATAGAGATTAATATATGGTTACATAATAAATCATATTGCCATTTTTATAGAGATTAATATATGTTTATATAAAAAAATATTGCTATTTTTATAAAGATTAATATATGTTTACATAATAAAATATTGCTATTTTTATAGAGATTAATATGTTTACATAATAAAATATTGCTATTTTTATGAGATTAATATATGTTTATATGAAAAAAATATTGCTATTTTTAAAGATTAATATATATTTACATAAATCATACTGTAACTGCTATTCAATTAAGATTTTTGTCTACATAATAAATCAGTGCTTTTTTATAGATGTCTTTACATAATAAAATAATGCTATTTTTATAGAGATTAATATATATTTACATGAATCATACTGTAATTGCTATTCATTTAAGATTCATATGTTTACATAATAAATCATATTGCTGTTTTTGTAGAGATGTCTTTACATAATAAATATTGCTATTTTTATAGAGATTAATATATATTTACATAAATCATACAGACATACTGTAACTGCTATTCAATTGAGATTCATATGTTTAATTTAAAAAATCATACTGATATTTAATAGATATATCTCGAATATAACTTTAATCACTTTACAGATGATGAAAATATAAGCATGTTATTAAAATCTATTAAATAGTAAATATTTCTGTTTTTAGATTCAGGTCATGTCCTGCTCCATTCTCTGCTCTCTGTATGGGATCACCAGTGTTGGTATTAAACCTACTCTGGAGTTCAAAAGTAACGTTGTGACTTTTCTTGGAAGAGAGACAATTCATCGATGGACAATTCCCAATATCTGGATTGGGATATCAATGCACAATTTGATTGGTGAGTTGGGTCAGTTTTTTTATAAAACTTTTAAAACGTCTAGGCTTGAATAAAGTCTAAAGTCTTGCATGGAATTATTAGTGGTATTGTCATGGTGAAAGCCCAAGCTTTAAAAGGTTTATAAGTATGAGGCGATGTTTACATTACATTTTCTCTGAAAAAAGTGTGTGTGTGTATGTGGTTGCCACATAGGTAATTAACACTGTTCTTTGTTGATGCCACTCTAAAAATGTGATTGCCACATAGGTAATTAACACTGTTCTTTGTTGATGCCACTCTAAAATGTGATTGCCACATAGGTGATTAACATTGTTCTTTGTTGATGCCACTCTAAAATGTGGTTGCCACATAAGTGATTAACACTGTTCTTAGTTCACGCCACTCTAAAATGTGGTTGCCATATAGGTGATTAACACTGTTCTTTATTCATGCCACTCTAAAATATGGTTGCCATGTAGGTGATTAACACTGTTCTTTGTTCATGCCACTCTAAAATGTGATTGCCAATTAGGTGATTAACTGTTCTTTGTTGGTGCAACTCTAAAATGTGATTGCCACATAGGTGATTAACTGTTCTTTGTTGTAGGCCTGCACAAATTGCATAACCGAATTACCGATTTACTGTTCATGTAAAATTTGCTAAATAAAGTTTTTGTA
The DNA here is from genome assembly GCA_032355785.1 of Symmetromphalus regularis. NCBI lineage: Eukaryota > Metazoa > Mollusca > Gastropoda > Neomphalida > Neomphalidae > Symmetromphalus > Symmetromphalus regularis. The sequence goes on along the minus strand of JAULBS010110393.1, from coordinate 17,036 downwards.
TCATCTTTTCTCAGAGTATAAACAAGTTGACTGATTTCCGACATGTATAATTATAATTATATGTAACAGGAATTACAACTACCAGTCTAGTTAATAAATGTTAGTTGGATATCTTCGGCTGATTACAGGGAGCGGGATCTAGCTCAAACGGTAGAGTGTCTGCCTGTGAACTAGTCGGTCGTCGGATCGATCCTTCTCAGTGCACCCATTTTCTGTTTGGGCTATTTCTGTTCCACCCAGTGGTCCACAACTGGTTTATCAAAGGCCGTGGTATGTGCTGTCCTGTCTTTGGGACGGTGCATATAAAAGATCCCTTGCTGCTTATCGGAAGGAGTAGCCTAAGTGACGGCTGCGGGTTTCCTCTAAAGCCATATGTCAGAATGAAGTCCAAAAGCCGATGATCAGATAAAATTTCAATGTGCTCTAGAGGCGTCGTTAAATAAAACAAACTTTACTTTACTTTTCTGAAAGTGAAGATTTGGATTTTTAAAACATGTTTATTCCGATGTCAAGGTTCACTTGTTCGTTGTAAACAAACCGTTTAATAGACCGTTTCCAGATTCAGCCCGGAAACTGATTATAAGGGATAATACCAAAAAATGCTAAATAACGACAGTTGGCTTCTTTTTAAGGAACTGTTACCAAAGAAGAACAGGCGCTTTATATTTAATGATAGTTTCACAGTGAAAAAGAAACTTCACGAAGTGTTGGGGAATTTTCCACAAGAACATGACAGTTGCCGATTTGGCTTATAAAACAGGCTATCTGATTGGATAATATTTTAAAGCATGATATCACCAACAATGTTTTCGTATAGATGGCGTAGTAAGCAACCCGGGTTTTTATGAACTATATTTGAAAGGGGTTCTAAGCACTCGTGTGACCCTTGACGTTGTGAGGATGACTACAAACAAGAGTAATAAAATAATATTTAAAATAGTCATGATCACTAAAAAAAATCAATTTTTTTTCCATGCATACATTACATCAGAGCCGGCGCTGCCAGAGGGTGGGGTGGAGGTGTAATCTGTGTCGCCCTTTTTTTGCGAAAATATTTACATTTATTAATTACATTGTAATCGCCTTTCAAATGATTGATAGCGTCCCTATTCAGTCTTGCCCCTTCCCCACATATTTAAACAAGTCCAAAATTTTGGATTCAAATACTCAAGTGTAGGACCCGATTAAGACTATGTTTTAGTAAACATTCAATTAAAATAACAAAAACATAAAATACCTATATAGGCCAACTTTTTCAAATTTACAATTTTCTCCCTTTTTTCTTATCTTTTCTCCCCAGACACGGTGCCCTGGTCTTAGGACATGGGGCCCGGGGTGCGTGCCCGAACCAATATGGTCGGGGGCACGTTTCAAAATCTTGCCCTGCCCAATTTACAAGAAAAAAATATTTAATTCTATATAATTTTCAAATTCTAAGGGATGGATAATGTTCATCGCTGCTTACTGACAGTATTTAAAAAATAGCACAATATTCTTGCTGCAGATCGGAAAGAGTAACATTTGTGACAGCATCGGGTTTCAAATTGTTTTTATTTCTGTCATCTAATACATAGGCTAGACTACAATTTTAATTTCTAATGAGCCTAATCAATTAATTTATTTGTCGTAAGCAGGCACCTTCTTAGATATTACATCATATAGTTGAATGTATATTTACATTATCCTTGATCCGATAAGGTGTAAACACATTATATTTCTTTGTTATTGGTCTTATTACAAATATAGCCAACACATTTTATTTTATGTGGGGTTTTTTAATGACATTTTAATTGAGGATGGTCGAATATAATATTGTGATTTAATGTATCTTTCTTTTTACTCAGAGTAGATGAAATGGAACATTTTCAACAAAATTCATGTTAAAACATTATAGATATCTAATAATTTATTTAAAGTAGTCCCCCTTGCGGGTATTCTAATGCTGCAAACTGACTGGGTCTGGCCTTGAGTAACTAGTAGTTATGGAGGACCCGTTGTGGAGGACCTGTTACATCTGCTATCGAAAGTAATTTGTTTAATTTGGCAATAAGTAAATGGTACCTAGTGTGCCAAAGAATTAACAAGAGACAATTTTATGTATACATAAACATAATAAAATAAACATATTTTATTGCACAATTCACACAAGACATATTTTTCAAAATAACAATTTAATTTATTTCATTATTCACACAAATTCATGTTCAATAAGGCAATATTATAGCAAATGTTTAAAGATAGCATTTTAATGACAATATATTGTTTTACTGTAGGTATTTAAATGTCAGATATTCAAAATTTAACTTGCAATGAAAAGATGCTTCCTCATCCCACCAAAAAGAAAAGACACTAAATTGCATTAAAAGTTGGTAGATAAAAAGTTATCCGAAGATTGCCAAATGTGTCCCGATTTGTTTGTTTATTTGTATCTTCTTGTTTTCCCCCAAATAACCCATCTTACAAAGTTGTTTTAAGGCTAGATACGGGCTTGAACTTGAATAACCACTTACAGTGTGATTTCGATGATAACTACTTTTTAAATTAAAAAGTAATATAATCCCCTCAGATGTAGATAATATATAAATACAAAAACCCGTATGAAATAAAACGATTATAAATACTTTTAGGATACACTTTACCCGATCAGGGCGACCCAAGTTAATAGCGTACTTTTCATTTACAGATTTCTTCAACATAAGTTCTATGCAAAAAAAATATATCTTTTTTTGATCTATTGCACGTTCGGCTGCCATATGAATAAAAGTGATTCATAATTTTTTTAAATAATAATACCCCCCGCTCCCCCCAAAAGTCATGAATGCATTTTTAAAAGTATTATTTATGACTGACGCTTAATTTCACTTTAGCTCAAAAGGCATGAATGCATTTTTAAAAGAATTTTATTTTATTTATAACTGACGCTTAACTTAACTTAGGTCGCCTTTCAACTCTAAATATTTTAGTAAACGTTGGGTGCGCTATTACATACACTTGGACCTGGTTGTTCAAAGCATGACTAAGATAGCTATAACGTTAGTGGAATACTTTTCTTTAAATATCCTTACAGAAAATCAAGAAATAGGTTTGATTTTGTTATTTATGGATGCACTTGGGGTCTTTTTAAAGTCAACAATGCCTCGAAAGAAGAAATTATTTGTTGGTAAAAAGGGTTGGCATTTAATCGTCTCCATTTTGTCATTATATTTTGGCATCAACCTGATTCTGTGTGACTGAAAGTGTGTAGGTTTTTAACCATTTTAAAGTGACATAGCCTGACTAAAAAAAGGGTGGGACTCTTGTGTGTAATCAAATATACCTTATTTAATATTCTTATATCTCGATATTGATACACATTAGATATGGAGGTAATTTTCCTTTAGAATACTAGTATTCGTTCAAATTATCAACTAACTAATAAATACGGATGTAAAATATTAATGAATTTTAGTCTTTGTGGAGTGAGACATATTTGAAGGAGATTTAGAAACAATTTCGTCTTATAACGTGTAATTTTGGGGTACACTCAGAGGTTTTTGAAAACCAGATGTTAATAATAAAATTATGGCTCCTCCGTTCTGACTAGGACAATTATTTGAAACTGTTTTTAAAACTGGTTAAGCTATCTGCTATTTGAACAACTTAGTCCAGGAAGACAATAAACAAACATGTATTGGATTTGCAAACATGGATATTTTCGGTAAAAAAATATAAAAACTCTATCAACCTGAAATATGTTACAAAGTAGAATGAGCAACTTAAAACAGACAAGACAAAACAACACAAACACAAAAAAAAATTAAAAAAAAAAAATTAAAAAATAAATAAAATAATAATTAAAAAAAATAATATAAAAATGCTCTAAGAACATTTACAAACAGCATGTACATGTGTTATTATATTAATTTTAACACCAATATAACCGTAAGTTTCAACATAACTTGATTCTATTATTCAACAAGTTAATCACTAGAACGATTTTTAACAGGTCTTTCTGACAATGCAAACATTTTAACATCATAAACAACATACAAATTATTATGCTATTAACCGTACAAAATGGATTTTATAAAATTCATAATTCATGTATTCATATTTATTCTTTACACAACTAACTGAAAAGTGAAGTTTATAATCTACAAGCATATTTCTCCCATAACCGCTTGCAGTCTGTTAAGACTTGAGTTAACTCCCTTGGTTTAACGCCCTAACCGAAAACTAGGCGGTATGACGCACAATTGCCGACACCGGGCAAAAGACAGGAAGTTGTTGTTGTTGCCACCACAGCCACTGTATCTGAATGTCTCACAATGTCCTGACAGTCGGTTGAAGTAAAATCTCGTAAGGCGACCACTACATCCTCCTACTTCCATTGTCTGAGTGCAAGCTGCGGGTTAAGAAACAGTTTGTCATTATACCTATTTGTCAATAAAATGTTGTTAAATTAGTCAGTTAGTGAATTTAATTAATTAATTGATTAATTACAGTAACGTTAACGTTTAATGAACATAAATATAGTGAATTAACCGCTGCATGTATAAAGAAAAAAGTAATTTCATGATATGTAATCTAGAAAGTCGTATCCAATATGGCGTACAGAACTTCCTGTAACGAACTACTATTATATATGTTTCTTCCAGCTCCACCATGAAGGATCTATACTGTGTAATGGATGTTTTTTTTTAGATATAATATGAATATTGTACATCGTTTAACCATGTGCAGAATAACTTACCACGCGGAACTTGGAAAGGGCCTTGCATTTGATTGCTTGGAATCATATTCATGTTGTTTGGCATTTGGCCTGGGAAAGGTTGGTTCATCCCTGGAACAACTTTATAGAAAGTAAAACAATATTAGAAGAATGACAACAAGCCAAAGTTGAAGATGAAAAAGAAAATAAATAAGAAGAAGAAAAGAAGAAAACAAATTTAGAAACTTCTTCAGTCGCACAGAAATCATATTTTTCTAAGATCATACTATAAATTAATTGCCAATGTAAAAACGTAGATTATAACTGCTTTTTTGAAAGTGTGCTTATTAAAAACGTTCTTGTTTGTTGTCCAGCCAAGTCAAGTAAATTTTTGGCATGCCCATATCCATATTGCCCCCCCCCTCCCCAGATTCCGCGCCTTAAGAGACAGGCACCTAATCCGGGGCGGAAAAGTAACCCCCAAAAATAGTTGTCCGTAGCAAGTAGATAGTATACTCACAGTTAGGTCCATAGTTTCCCTGACGTCTATATATGGCATTAAACGGAATCACAGGTCTTCGGATGTAACCTCCTGGGTAACGCCTCTGGGAGATGCCGCCCCACGCCCCACTGCCTACATTACCTATAGGCACACTGTTAACTGACACTGACATACAGGTGGGTCCTACTTGTGTTACTACACATCTTTGTCTGTATCGGCACGTCATTGTCTAAAATAAATAAATAAATAGTTGTCTCAGTACTCAGTAGTAATATAACAAACAAGTGTTTTCATGTCATTTAGCCAGGTTTTCATTCCAGCATAACGCAAGTTAAACAATTTACAATGGCGGATCCAGAAAAAAACCCATTTGTGTGGGGTGTGTGGGTGAGAGGAACAATAATATGATACTGATTCATTGGATTCTTTAACGTAAAAATAATAATAATAATAATAATTGAAAAAAAAAGTTATTTAAATCGCAAAATGTATGTGGTGTATAGACATCAGGGAAACTATGGACCCCTTGGTCCCCGCCTTAGATCCGCCACTGATTTATCATAAATAATAAAACATGCATAATCTTGAATTGCAAGAACGTTATCCACAAATATTCAAATTGAAACTAAAAAATAATACATTCAAAACTATGCTTTGAGCAACCAATTGTTTGATATGTAAATTTGAGCAAGTATTTGTTAGAGGTACAATTTCAGTTTACGTTCATAATCATGATTTGAACAATCTGTTGTTTGAAATATATGCATGTATTTCAAGTTACGTTCGTGTTACCTACCGCACACGGGTTGTTTCCCGCCCATCCTCCTTTATTGAGCTGGTTTGGCATTATACACTGACAGGGGTTGTTTGGCATGGTACCGTACGCACAGTTCAAGTATGGACATGCTGAGTCTGTAATATCAAATTATTCAACATATATAATATATTATTATACGATTTATTTTGAAATTTACAACGGTCAGGCCCGTGCAGAGCTAGTAGTAGGCCAGGGCCATATGGGAAATGCAGGCCCCCATTTCAAACCGCTAATTAAGTAGTTTTGTAATCAGTACTAAATACCATTTAAACTTATTTTTAAATATACTTACTGAAATTCTGTGGGGGTTGAGCAATAACTCCCAGTTGACAAATGAGAAATGTTACTAGGAGCTTCATCTTCTGTTATGTGACTGAAAATAAATTTAAAATTAGTCAAAATAGGCACATGGTGTCAGAAATCACAAACCTATGTTTAACAGAAACATTGTACAAATGATCAAGCTTACTGCGTTGAAAAATAATATATTTATTTAAAACAGAACAAAAGTACAAACCAAAAACCAGTAAACTTGTTTTAATAAAAAATTATTTAATTTTTTTTTATTTGTAACAAACAAATAAACAAGGCAACAAACAAAAAAGCTCTTTTCACTGGAAGTTTTCTTTGTATCCCAAAATATGACACATTGCGTTGTATTTATACAGGTTAAGGTAATAAATAATTTATAGAACAGTAGGACGTGGTCAAAGTACATCCGGTGGAAAAAGCCAAGATTATATCTGCACTCATGTTTAAAACAGTTTTATTGTGAGGTTTTCAGTACTCCAGGACATAATTATACATTTGAAGTTCACGTACTAACTCACAACTTTACTCATTTAACCTGTTATAGCTATTAATATCAATACTGTTTTAGGAAATGCGCTTTTTAACAGAGTTTTATGACTTTGAAGAAACGCACACCACCAATTTGTTTGTTTCAAAATAAACATTAATAAATAAACTTGACCCTCCCTCCCCCTCCAACAACAACAAAATAAATGGTTAAAATAAAGAAAAAATATATTTATATAATTTATTGTTGATTGTGCTTATATCCTTTTAAACTTCAAACACTTTGTAAACGACATAGATTAAAAGGAAACCTGCTTTTGCACATAAGACTACTTTCAAACAACAGCGAGAGATCTTTTATATACATTTTCACAAAAGACAACTGCTATTGTTTTACTCAATCAATAGATTGTTATAGCACTTGTAATCTATTGGTTGGTGCGTCCGATTGAGAAGAGATGCATCGTCTGGTCGATCTCCCGGTTGGCTTTATTTATAGTTCCAACCAGTGATCCACGATTGGTGTAACAAAGGTTGTGTTCTGTTTTGTGTTGTCTATGGGAAAACGTAAATAAACGATACCTTCATGGGCGTAAATTCCGTTGATGAAGGGGGGACACACCCCTACTTTTTTTGAGAGAGGGATCCTATATAATTACCCCCCCACACACTTTTTGCTTAGAAAAACTGAAAATTTCGGTTAAATTAAAAATAATAAAATGCCTAAATAATAATCTTTACCAGTATTTCTCTTTATTGTATCAATGTAACACTTAACCATGTCGTCTTAGCGCAAAATACCGAAGTACACAGGTGGTCTATAATGTTGGGTGGAGGGGCAGTGGGATAGTCCTTCACCCCACTTTTTGGACAAGGGTATGTTCCGTCCCCCCTACTTTCAGGAACGGATTTTCGCCCTTTTATACCTTGCTGCTAATCGGAAATAATAGCTTATTGGCTATACTAACCTATTTTACGACATTGTTACATATTTATTATTTTTAATATACATCAACATAATTTACATTGATAATTTTTCGTATTTTGAAACTGAATACCTTGATATAATCGTCAGTTATTAGTCATGGTGGTGTCCAAAGAATATATATATAACATAGTGAGGATCTCACTGATGAATAACTTCTAAAACAGCAATGATAGTTTTATGAGTGCACGAAAATTAGCTTATTCTGCCTCCTGATGACTGATGTCATGGACATAATAGTTTGGCTATTTAATCCATATATTCACCAAATTGTTTAAAAAGTAAATGTGAAGCAGGCCGAGCTTATTGGTTACGTTTTGGTGAAATCTTAATTATTAGGACAAAAACGTAAATATGAACTGGAATTTACTGAACAACGTTTATTTTGCATATACGTTATTAACATTCAAAGTAAGGAATATGTAAAACTGCAAAACTACTTTTCTTCAATGATAAATATGTTACTGCATTTAATATGTTTCTAAGACTTTTCAAGCCGATATGTTTCGTTTGCTTATTTTAGTATATTAACAGAGGTCGAAATTCGGTGTTTGGGGGCACAGCGATTATTGTCTTGGATTCCTAGGAATCAAGAGGGCAAAAAGACAAATTTGAGGACACATCAGGGGCAAAACGGCAAACGTGAGTTTCCTATGGGTCATTAAGGCAAAAACATGAAATGTCTTTGTTGTCTTGTCAACTAACTAACTGACGACCGTCTATGAGTTACTTTATGAGGCAAGGCGACTGTCAAGATGCTAATCAAATGAGGCAAGCGGGGAAAAAGAGCACGGCAATATTCGCCTTCGTTAGAAGTGAAATTGGGAGGGCATTGCGGCAAATGGTGAGGGCGGCACGGTAAATGACTCTATGCCTTGGTGAAATTCGACCCCTGTATTAACTAAAATCAATTATACTAGTACTATAGTTCATTGTATACGTTTAATAAAGGTTTTAACATTGATTTTAGTTAATTATTTTAATATGTGTATATTTTGTTTTTATTTTGTGTTATAATTTTGAAAAAAGGTTTTAAATACGTATGATTAAAGAAACGTTAATTATTAAATGTATTTAATAAAATCTTTTGTCTCTAATTTAGTCTAATAACAATGTATTTTAAGTATGTACAGGACTCTATTGTATAATTTTATGTTTTCAGTAAAATAAATTTTTATCTATTAGACACGACAAAAAAAAAAAAAACCTTATTTTTCAAAACGAATATCTTAAGACAGATAATATATAAAGAATTTTAATTTTAATAGAAAAAACATTCTATATTAAATAAATGAATTTACATTATAATATCTAAAACTTGGGCCGGTATCTTTTATAATACAATCATATAAACTTATATGTTGTACATGTATATGATATTATATTATATAGAGAAGAAGAAAACAGTGTAGTAAAATAAAGAATTACTTACATGGGAGGCTGCTAAGAACAAATATATGAATTACAATTGAAAGTGAAATTGTAAAGTATACAAATGAACTGTTGCCATGGTATTTATATTTAAAGTTACCTGTCGTACGTGAGTAATTACCTGTCAGGTGGGATCCTAATAATTCATCTTGATATCGGATTTGACAGAAATAAGGAACAAGTATTTAATGCGCATTGTTAAAATAATATAATAAACATTGTATTTTCACTGAAATATCACGCTGATAGTGGGAGGTAAAATATGTTTTGTTGTAAAAACGCAATATAGATCTTCTGATACAGGTGCTAACTAGACTGCATCACGTAAACAAGTACTAATACAAGAGTGAGAACAGAGGAAACAGATACAGTCAGATACATGGGCGTAAATACCGGGGGAGGGGGACACGTAACCCCCACATTTTGGACAGGGGAACGCCTAGCTAATTACACCTACCCCACCTCACTATTTGCTTCAAAAAATTGAAATTAAAATAATCTTTTCCAGTATCAATGTAACACAACCATGTCATATTAGCGCAAATATACCGAAGTACACAGGGAGTCTATAATGACGTCAATCCTGGGGGGGGGGGCATGAAGGGAAACATCCTCCCACATATTGGACAGGGTGATGTTACGCGTCCCCTCCCACTTCCAGAAACCGATTTTCGCCCTTGGTCGGATACTTTCTGTTCCAGAACGATGCAATGTATTGTTAGTTTTATAATATCGAAAGAGTCAGAATAAAATTGGGCAACTTATCCTATTCTTGAAAATATTTACGACCGATATTGTTTTACTAATTTTACTTATAATTTCTATTCGATAATTGTTTTCTTTACATACCCATACCCATTAAAACGAACAGAACCCCCACACATTTTATATATAGTTCATCATCTAAAATTATCTGTGTATTGTTATTTTAATTTTAAACGATACCTTATACATGAACATTGGTGGTTTTATAAATAACATGGAATTATTATGTATGTGCCGTGATTTAAGTCAGTGATACCATATTAATTAAAGTACCACATGCACTCATATCAGCCTTGCAACACAGTAGCTTTAATGAAACCTTGTTAAGCACCACTTTTTTCTACATTATGGGAGGTTATAGAACCTATTTTTTTATTTTTTTTAACATAATTTTGTACTTGTTTACATCACAATGCAGGTATACTTTATTTGCAATACATTTGAGGAATTCATGATTTTATGAAGAAACAAAATAAAAAGTATTTCTTTTAGTTCATATAAACTTTTATTACATTTCTAACCCCTTCAAATGATTAGAAAATATAATAAAATAAAATAAAATAGTTATTCCACATGCAGAATAGTTTACCAGTAAAATCGTTTTCAGAATCTTGTACTTTAAAATACTTAAATATTCAAGTAAAAAATAGAAAACAAAACTAATAAAAAATGCGTATTTAACAGTACCTGTTTAATACGTTTTAGAGATACGCTTATACGCACTTGTAAACAAGAATTCCAGATTCCGTGACGTCGATACGCTCACACTCTACAGTCATAGCGATGGAACAAGGAAATACAAAACAATATATTACGTCAATTTATTTTTGTATTTAAAATGTTTTAAAAATAAATGGCCAATTATTGCCAATGATATCGAGAAGAAAAAACAGAAGAAAAAAGTTGCTGTTGTGATTTAAAATCTGATCAGCGATATCACTGGTGTTTACAGTTGGAAGGTATAAACATTTTCATATTTATATTACACGTTTAAGTCTCTTTGTATCTCGTTTATTTGTCTTGAATAATACAACCTGGTGAATTTTATTTTGAGAGCATTAAAATCAAAATGTCTTAATTTGAAAAACATCAGCTGTTATCTCAAAACCATCTAACTCATGAGTTACTATGCTTTGCGTCACCGGAAGTGGAACAACAAAACATCCGCGTCTTACAGTTGAAAAATAAGTGCCAAAATGACAAACAACTCTCTTTCAAACCTTTTGCAACGTGTACATGATACACAAAAGTATTTCACTTCAAAATTATTTGGATCATATATATTTCCTACGGTAACAAAAATCGTAACTGAAAAGTGCCAAAAAAAACCGGCTAAAAATGCATAATAATCGTTTTTTCCCCCACCAAAAAAGAATATTCAGTATATCTTCTTGAAATTTTGTATAATTTCCAAAACCGTTTTCTGTTTTGTATTACAATCACTGGAAGAAAAGTTATTGTCAAAAACGATTGTGCCAATCTGACGTGACGCGAAGTATAATAAATTAAAGTTTTTCAATGAGATTACATTCTTTGTTTTTCTGCTTGTTTTTTTGTTTATTTTTATTTTTTAAATATATATTTTTATTTTTAAAACATTTTATTATTATTTGTTTGGTTCGTTTTTTGCTATTTTCAGAATAATCCTGGTATATTTTCTTTTGAATCTCATTATATTATATCTAATTCTTCGAAAGTAATTGTTAGAGTTTTGATAATTACATTAATTGTTAAAATAAACTAACTTTCAGTATGAATTTTTCTTGATCAAACACAATTAATGAACATTTATCTATAATATAAAAACGTTTAAAACTCCTTATATTTTACAACCATGATAAAACAACTTCTGTGCTAGAACTTGTCGAGCTAATACTATTATAAGTGGAAGTTTGAATATGTATTTGTGTAGAGTAATACAAGGTAAAATTAGAAATTAACTTCCGTTACTTCTTTTATTGCTAACTCTGGTGAATAAATCAGTGCAAGTTAATCTTTTATCTAGCAGTTAAATAACGATAATTAATTATAACTATGTAGAATACAAAAATAACTTTTGTAAAACAAGCTCAATTAATTAGAAATTTTTAACTCGTGTTCAAGTAAATGTTTTGGTTGCAAGAAATAATGTTATAATGGTTAAAATATTTTTTTCTTATTTTGGAAAACATCTGTGAAAATAAAGCTATATATTTTATAAAATAAACCATTGAAAAGGATGATATCAATCAGCTTCTATTTTTGTTTGTGTATTGACAAACATTAATTAATTAATTAACTAAATCCTTTATTATTTGCGGGACCGTACCTGGTCTAAATATACTGGGGGTGAGTGGGTGTAATAAAAAGGAGTTCATTAATGATCAGGGTTTCAGTTCATTCTTAGGCGAGATGGATCGGAAAATTCATTTGGAAAATGTTGAAAAAATAATAAAGTAAAGAAATAAAATAAAGAAAATATAAAATAAAGAAATAAAAATGAAAGACAGTGATTTAGTAACCAGGTGATGGTGGTATGCTAGTTATTCATGAAATCAACCTACTAAAAGCATGATTTCCTATTGACACACTTCAGAGATGACCATCTGTCATGGCTGTCAGAACAAACGCGGGCGTTTTCTAGTGAAGTCACCGTGCACGTATGAGAACAATGCACGTCATAATGACGTCTCAGTTGACGATGTCATGTCATACTGTTCTAATAAGGAAATAAAATAGTCGATCAATACTTTACGTCATGTGCTTTTGGGTGCCATCACCTCTGTGTAGCTCATCATTCACTGCCAATCAAGTTATCAGGAAACATAATTTGTTGTTTTGTTTTAAAATGTGATCATATGTGTCGTTCATCATGACCGATGTCACCAATGGGTCAGGACACTTTGACTTTAAGCTTAAAGCAGACCCATAGCATGTAAAAGTCATATTTTATGGATATTGCCTTTCAGAATCTTCCGAGGTGCATGTCCCCGACCACGTTAAAGAACAGTATGAAATTTCAAACACGACACATCATCAAGCAGCATTATTTATAAGCTCTAAAAGCCAGGAAATCGCATTTAAGTGATTAAAGTCTATCCAAGGATCTATCTAGGCTGTTCAAACACATTTCATATATTTAGTATATAGCTGGATTCTATACCTAAACGCCCCACCTCTTACCAATACTCAAAGTGATAGCTTCGTGTGTTTTGAAAACTGCAGACATCATCACTGTTTTGATATTTATTCATAAGTGTATTCATTCATTATTGTGCATGAATACAAGTAATGGTGTCCATATTAATACTGGTTGAGACTTATGTTATTTAATAGACATTGTGTAATTTATATTACAATAAAACAAAACACAAAAAAACTAAACAAATATAGGTTACGGGGAGTCATACAGTGGTTAAATATAAACAAAATATTTAAAGTTATTTTGGACATCAAACTGTAGCTCGTTTAACATTTATACACATGTGCTATTCTATTTTATCGCTAGTGGAACTAGGCTATGGTAAAATAAATAGATAAGTAGATACATAAATGTACCCCCATCCCCCAAAAAAGAAAGAAAAAAACAAAACAAAAAACAACAACAAACAAACTAATGCAATAATTAATTAATAAATGAAGTGTATCTTTTAAAATATTTTTGGAATGAATAGAGAAATGCAATATTTTTTTTTTTAAAAACCCCAAGACATTCACAATCTTTGGGAATTTCAGAAATATTTCACGTTGTTCCATAAATAACGCCAGCAGACACTATCACGGGTTATCTCCCCAGAGCGATAAATTCCGATTTCCTGTGAATTGTATAAAATTTCATTAAAACTATGAAAGCGTCACTACTGTTTTGCCTTAGGTAATGCTACATTATTGAAAACATTCAACTGTGAAGATAACGCAGTGTACGTGAACTACCTCAGTGACACCTCCTGTGATGTTGATCTAATCTTATTAAATCCACAAATGTGACTGTTACACTGATATAGTGTCCACACATATCAACAGATTATATCTAGTTATATTTATATTTCAGACGAAAATGATTAATTAAATATTATGAAGCTAAATTCAAAAGATGATTCTAAACAAAGTAAAATAAATTAAATAAAGTATGAGGTCAATATTAAGTTAAATATCGCAATTTGTGCAGCATGTGCTGGTGTTGTGATCTTGAAAATTTACACCAGTTTCAGTCTATTTGCTTGACCATTTTCCTGTCCGCCACATTGAACTATTATCATTTCCCGTTCTAGCACCTGGTCCACGACTTGTAAATCAAAGGATATGGTATGTGTTGTGCTATCTGTTGGATGGTATATCGAAAAGCCAGATTTGATCTACTAGAATGTAAAGGCGAATGGACCCTGCCTTTGCCCACCAGTTTTTATTCTGAATCTAAATAAGTGAGTTAGCATGGGATATACCACTTGCTTTTTCAGAACAAATGTCTGCTCTTCCAGCACTTGACATTTTAGACCTTAAAGTTTACTTTTAAACCACAACTGAAAAATCCTATGTTCGGACCTGAACAGAGTAACCTATGTGGCGGCAACATGTTTTAATTACAATTTTTGACACATAACAATCGCTGACTAAACAATGAGTTAGGTTGTCATTAAACAGTATTTCCTTTCGTCGGATCGATCCTTCTCAGTGGACCCATTTGCAGTTTGGGCTATTTTCCATTCCAACCAATGGTCCACAACTGGTTCACCATGGCCATGGTATGTGCGGTCCTGTCTTTGGGAAAGTGCATATAAAAGACCCCTTGCTGCATATCTATGAGGCAGTAGCATATTTCCTCTAAATCAATGTCAGAATGATTATGTTTGACATCCAATAGCCGATGATATGATTAAAATCAATATGCTCTAGAGGCATCATTAAATAAAACAAACTTTACTTTAAATGCATATATACATGTACAATACTAATACGTTATATTCCAAGTGTCTTTATTTGAGGATGGTTGTAACTGTTTCACAAATTTTAACAGTAATTAGTCTATACTGGTAGATGCAGAGGTTGAATTTCATCAAGGCATTTGCCACCCTTTCCCTTTACCGCAATGCCCTCTCAATTTCACTTTTAATGAAGGCAAATATTGTCATGCTTTTTTTTCTCCCTTGCCTTGATGCCCTTTCATGAAGAAACTAATAGTGGGCCGTCAGTTAGTTAGCTGACAAGACAACAAATATATTTCAGGATTTTGCCTTAATGCCCCGTAGGAAACTCACATTTACTTCAAAATTGCTTTTGTGTCCTCTTGATTCCTAGGAATCCAAGGCAATAATGGCTGTGCTCCACAAACACCGAAGTTCGACCCCTGTACATGTACATACTTGTCAGTTCTACTAAAGCCTAAACAAATATGGTTTTCATGAGCATAATGACAAACATTAGGTAGGGACCATAACTTTTTTTTTCAGTCTCTTTTGTTTTCTATTTATAAATTTTAGAATAAAAACATTAGTGTCAGTCCACTGTTTTTAGGTAGGGTTGGTTGCCAAAAGATCTCATGTAGTATTTTATCAATACTGATGTAATAATGTGTTAAAAATATTACTATATCTGTAATGAAAATGTAATATTTGAAGCATTTATATGTAAATAATTGTATGGATTTGCTTTGATTGTGAGATGTTATTTTTCAGACCAGAGTATGAAACTGAGATTGTTAATGGAACATACAGACAGGTTTGTGATTACTACCAATAACCAGTTTGGGCTATTTTCCATTCCAACCAGTGGTCCACAACTGGTTCAACAAAGGCCGTGGTATGTGCTGTCCTGTCTGTTGGATGGTGCATATAAAAGACCCCTTGCTTTACTTTACACCCAATAACTATTAAAAATTACTTCAGCAAATTTCCGTGGATATCAACAAGTTACAAAGATTTAATCACACTGAAGACTAGATAAAACTGTTAATACACATGCATGTTTGGCCATGGGCGTAAATCCTGGGGGGGGGATACATCCCCCACTTTTTGGATAGGTGGATGCCTATATAATTATCACCCCTTTCTTGCTTTGAAAAATTGCAATAAAATGCCTAATAATAATCTTTTCACTTAGCCATGTGTTCATAGTACAAATATACTGCAACACAGGGGGTCTATTATAGTTTGAAGGTTGTAGCCGGAAAAGGCCCTCCCACCCCTCAACACTTCCAGGAAGACTGCCTGCTCCGTGCCCTCTCGTCCAGGAATCGATTGAAGCCCATGTTTTTGGCGCTGACGAGTGCATGCAATGGCACACACACACACAAAGAATATTTTATTTAATTCATGTATAACTATTAAGTACTGATATATTAATTTTTTTTAGGTGAAATTTGTTTTAGGAATAACTAACAAACTGATAAAGTTAAAAAAAATCTATTTACTATCGTGAGTTGTTTATTTGGACCAAGTGACGTAGTGCACATTTTAAGTACAAAATTTAATAACTTCCAAAATAATAATAAGCTGATAGAGGAAAGAAGAAATTAACACAAATTTAATTAACTTTACAAGAGCAATGAACAGCAGTTTCTACCATATCACAAACACTGAAACTGATTACTTAAACGATTATAATAATCAAATAATTTTATTGCAATTAGTGATAGGTCTAAAATTAACATACTATTATAAGCAGGCACAGCGGAAACGTGGGGATGGGAGGGCTTTAGCCACCCCCAATAATTCTGAATCAAAAACATTACTAGAAGTGGAGAGAGAGAGAGAGAGAGAGAGAGAGAGGTGAGAGAGAGAGAGAGGTGAGAGAGAGAGGTGAGAGAGAGAAGTGAGAGAGCGAGAGAGAGGTGAGAGAGAGCAAGAGAGAGGTGAGAGAGAGAGTGAGATAGGTGAGAGATAGAGAGAGAGAGAGAGGTGAGAGAGATAGAGAAAGATAGAGAGGTGACAGAGAGCAAGAGCGAGAGAGGAGTGAGAGAGGTGAGTGAGAGAGGTGAGAGTGAGGTGAGAGAGAGAGAGAGAGAGAGGTGAGAGAGAGAGAGAGGTGAGAGAGAGGTGAGAGAGAGAAGTGAGAGAGCGAGAGAGAGGGGAGA
>JAULBS010110382.1:0-15145 GCA_032355785.1 Symmetromphalus regularis | reverse complement strand
TGTGTGTGTGTGTGTGTGTGTGTGTGTGTGTGTGTGTGTGTGTGTGTGTGTGTGTGTGTGTGTGTGTGTGTTTTGGAAGCGATTGATCATTTGAGTAGTTAAACAAAAAACGTTTTGTTTTTGTTAAAGCTTTATTCACGAACTGGCCACTATATTCAAGTAAAGACGTAGCCCATGCACCGTATTCCTTAGTTTTGTACAAACAACCAAGCAAGAATTGCAACCTGCCTTCCGGTATTTGCGTTTCTTCTTTGTTTCAAGTTTAGGCTACCGTAACTTTTTGTCATAGTGTCTCTTAGACTCTGCAGTTTCAGAAATACGATTTTGAATATACTAAGAGGTTGAGAACGCGCATTACGTTACTTGCATACGTGTGTTATGGATTTTGTTACTAATTATACATGTAGCTAACTATGATGGTAACCACACTGATCTAAACTTCTGTCTAAAACATTTAATAATAACTACCCATGTGCGTCCTAGCATGTATCTTTGAGCCTAGGTGGTCCAGCGGTAGAATGTCGGACTCTCAAGCTGATGATACTGGTTCAAAACCAGTTGGAGGCTAGCTCACACATGACAACGTGTCAAAATAACCAAATGTTTGACATCAATAGCCGATGAATAATAAATTAATGTGTTCTAGTGGTGTCGTTAAACAAAAAAACCAAAAAAAAACCCATCTAGTATTTATCTGAAACGGGTATGTTGGGATCATGGTGTGCAGAAACCCGAGGTGAGGAACAATTCTGTTGCATCCTACAAGTTGGGGTAGACATAAAATCTTAAAATACATTAATTAAAAACAATTAGAAACTAATTAACTTATGTGTATAGTTACAAATATATATATTGAAAATTTAATTCGGACAGTTTTTCTCTGATGACTGTATCTCTTCTTACAATGACCACTCATTTCATCGAGGTACGTCATCAACTCTTGGTCCTCTTAGAATTTGGGAAAGATATTTAATTGTTCTTTTGAATAATTTACCCAGATTACGACACAACTTCCTCCAGATCACATATAGCACCGTTACAAGTGTGAATTGAGAAAGACGCGAGCGCCCAGCCTTTCCTTACACGTTGTTTATCCATCTCTATGTCAATGTTTTCACTCGGCACCTATATCGGTTCGGCCATTCAATTTGCAGCCCCGCGAGGGATACCAACCATCTCTCAGGTATTCGCAACTGGCTTGCGGGCTCCAGGTGAAAAACTTTGATCCTTTCACGTAAAGGGATTACGCCGTTTGCAGTGTTTTTACAGCAATTAGCCCTGGCTGGTCGTCACAGAAAGAGACAAACGAGCAAAGAGGAGAAACAAAGCGTTCGCAAGACACAAACCTCTCGTCGCATGGTTGCCATTTTGTTTTCTCCGGGTGAAGATCCTCCATTGTTCGCATTGTTGTTTCTCAATCTATGTTTCTGTTCAAGGCCATGACCAGTCTGTTTCCCCTAAGGGTCTTGATGATGGTGGTGTTGGCTGGGTTGCATTCAAGCTCGAAACGGACCTGGCACTGAAGGTCTAACTGGTTATGAGTTATGGTAAAGGTCTTGCGAGATTCCTCATTGACATTTGATATGTAGCATTCAGCAGATGCAACCCGATTGTCCATGAAAAGTAAACTTTGTTTAATTTAACGACGCCTTTAGAGCACATTGATTTTTATCTTATCATCGGCTATTGGACGTCAATCATATGGTCATTCTGTCATATTTTTGGAGGAGACCCACTGCCACCACATAAGCTACTTCCGATAAGCAGCAAGTGGTCTTTTATATGCATTGTCCTACACATAGGACAACACATACCACGGCCTTTGATGGACCAGTTGTGGACCACTGGTTCGATTGTCCATGAAAATACACGTCTAATAGAAAAGTCCTCTTCAACTAGGGGGATTTGAACATCAGACAAATGAGCTGTATGCTTGAATGTTAGTTATATACAAGCTTGAAAATATTATTCTGAGCTACTGACCATATCTGAAAATAAATGAACAGTGTAAAGATTTGTAAAAAAAATAATTTTACCAAATATGTATTTATTATTGCAATCGAGCGTTGTATTTAGTTCATTGGAACTGCATCTCGGTAGTCTAGCGGTAGAACGTCACTCTCGTGCTCATGACGGTGGTTCAAAACCCATTGGAGGCTGGCTCACACTTGACAACGTGTCAAAATAAACAAATGTTTGACATCCAATAGCCGATGATTAATAAATCACTGTGCTCTAATGGTGTTGTTAAACAAAACAAACCGAAAAATATTTCATTGGTGCAAGTGAACCTAGGGATTTTGTGTCTTGAAAATATCCAACTTTTCTCCCTAGATAAATAAAAAACAAAATGTTAATGAATTATTGTTATTTCACTTCTTTCGTATTTGAATACACATTATTTAAACACATATGTTTATTCTATATTAATTACTTAATAGTCATTGGAATACGTTCATGCTATGATGACAAATCAATATTGTTTTAGTTAAATTTGGTTCTAATAGAAGCAGTATTTCACAACTGCATTGTTATAGACTTGTCTTGGGTTTTTAATGTCAGTACACTGAATTCCTTCTTATTATTTTCAAATATAATACAGACTACATTATTTCATATAAATTCATAATATCAATAGTTCACACATATTTACAGTACTGTAATTGAAAAGAAAGTGAAAGTAGTGTGAGAATTCCAATTAAGCCAATTACGCTAATTAAAAGTAAAATGTTTTATTAATGAAATTTTTTGAAATCATAATACGGTTTTGTTGTATTGTAAAACATGCTGACGTGGCAGGGGCTCTTTCTTTTTTTTATAGTGTCCTTGTTAAATTTTCATAAAATAGTACGATAATACTTCATTGCCATGGGTTTGTTAAAAATACTTATCTCTGTCAGTCATCATTAAACACTAACATCTGATATCACCACTGTTTTGTTTTCTGTTGTTCATGAGGTGTTGATGGCACAATTTTTTCCATGTATTACTTGAACTCTGTGCTGTTCAATAAATCTGCTGACTACAGTTATTTAAAAGATTTATTTGTGATGGGGTTGTACGTTTGTTAAATATATATTCTGTCTATCTGTACTGTTTCATTGGAATACTTCATTTAAAACAAATCTTTTACTTTTTTTTCAGGTTTATCATTTATTTATTTGTACATGGAGACACTTTCCTGATTTTTGTTATTTTTTATTGGTTTGTTTGATGTTGGTTGTTGGTGTGTTTTTGTGTGTCTCTGTCTCTGTCTCTCTGTCTCTCTGTCTCTCTCTCTCTCTCGCTCTCTCTCTCTCTCTCTCTATCTGTGTGTGTGTGTGCGTGTCTGTCTGTCTCTGTGTGTGTGTGTGTGTTTTCGTTTGTTTTTTAATATAACAAACTTACAGGCTGAAGATAATATGTTGCCTTTTCAAAATCACATACTGCTTTGTTTATATATACATACAGACGGTCAACATGAAAGAAACATATATAAGTACATTTCAGAATATAAGCTAAACAGACAAACGGACACAAATAAAATTACCCGTTCATTCATTAAAACAAGAGGTGGGATCTAGCTCAGTCGGAAGAGCGTTCGTCTGTGGTCCTTCGGTTTTAGCATCGAACCCCTCTGTTTCTTATTCTCTGACTTTTTTGTTTTACTTTTCAAACAGTGGTTCACGACTTGTATATTAAAGGCCATGGTATGAACTATCCTTCCTAAGTGAAAGTCCTTATAAAAGACAATTGCTGCTAATGAGAGAAAAAAAATAATGACTGTTTGTCAAAATAACCAAATATTTTACAGTAAATAGCCGATTATTAATAAAGCAATGTCCTCTAGTAAAAAAAAAAATCATTAAAACATTAGAGCATCTTCATTCATTAAATCATTCATTCATTCATTCATTCATTCATTCGGCATTAATGCTTCGTCACAGCAAAATCTTATTTAGAAAAGTATTGTATTATTGGGATAATAAAATTGAAGAAATAGTTTGTTGGTGGACAGAAATAACGACACATCTTATTTTATCAATACAACATACAAAAGTTGAATT
The DNA here is from genome assembly GCA_032355785.1 of Symmetromphalus regularis. Classification (NCBI taxonomy): domain Eukaryota; kingdom Metazoa; phylum Mollusca; class Gastropoda; order Neomphalida; family Neomphalidae; genus Symmetromphalus; species Symmetromphalus regularis. The sequence continues at coordinate 11,099 of JAULBS010110382.1, read as the reverse complement.
TTGTAATTGAAAACGAAATATTAGTTGGGTGCCACATTCAGATAAACATATTTCTAAATTTATGGATATAGATAAAATGTTATTTTATGAAATACTTGTTTTATTTCTTCAAAATGAAATAAGGAAATAATCATAAAATTCCAATAAAAGAAACGAATAGAAGAATATTGTTTTTATATGCAAAGACACGATAGATTTGTTTCTGTCTTTATTATTATTATTATTTTAATATACCAAACCTGCTTAATAATGTTGACGTTTCACAAACAGATACTGATTTGTCCATGGTGCCAGTTTATTTAATAATTACTGATATTTAAATGTATGTACAATTTTGATAACGTAAACATTTAGATAGATTACATTATTTATTTATTTTCAGTTTATTTATATATATATATATATATATTTGATTTGTTTGCAATGAACACAAAGATGTGTATTTGTGTAAGAAATGGTTTGTTTGCGTATTTAATTAAATTACAAAAATAATTTCACTGATTAGTCGATGCATTGAAAAATATTTTATTGCTTTTAAAAACAAATGAATAAGGCACAAGTTTTGTAACTTAGTAGGCCTTCTCCATAGTACATTCATCATAGACCACAGAGTTACATTTATGCTATGAATAAATGAATATTTATGCAAGAAAGAAAGAAACAGAAAAATGTTGATAGATCATAAATCATTCTTTGTAATGCTTAAAAAAATACTTGTAAAATGGCGACAACACATTTAAAGATATTTTTCGTCAAATCACCGTATTAATATTATACAGTGTCAAATAAAATAATAAAATATCAATGATATAACAAAATGAAATTGAAAAACAAACAAACACACACATCCTCCCCATATACATGATAATTATATACATTTTAATTAAATTATTATTATAATTATTATTAATATTTTTAATAATTGCATTAACAATTTGTTTAACACAAGAAACATAAGCGCACAACTCGATTGGAACACTGTCATCAATACACACTAACCAACATCACTACAAACAAATCATTTGCAATGAAAGTCAGTGGAGATTTAAACATCAGCACAGTGATTACTTAATTTTTTATTGGATGCTATCAATCTCATGTAAACTGTCGACTCATTTCCATGTAATAGCGTAATTATGACGATGTCGATTCGTTGTGTAAATTCTCAGATACTTATCAGGCCATTAATAACACGTGTTTCAATAGCTGTTGAAAATGACACCATCATTTTCTCAATCCCGTGAAACACTCAAATGATGAATATAATTATGAGATAGGTTTTTTTTTTTTTTGCTTTAAAAATTATTTAAAATACATCGGATCATAGATAGATATATATTCTTTATTTCCTCCATAAAATGAAGATTGTTAAATATCCAAGACAATTATAATAACAAGAGTACAATAATTTCACAATAAATATACCTTATACGTGTACATGTAATAATAATAAGAATATGTACAATACTGACACAATAAATATTATTTATACTGACATAATAAATATGACTTATATACTGCTAGTAAATTCCATTTTCTTGTTATATGCCCATTTATTAACATGATATTTTTCCAAATACTATAATCAAGAGAATGTTGATAATTGTCTGGCAATCCTCTCAGTGCTTTAAAAATTATTAAAAATAAATCAGACCATACATATAGCAGTCTCTAATAATAAAGTTCCTAATGATTTTTATCAATACAGATCGAATTAAAGGATCGATTATTAATATTATTTTATTGGCTAGAAAATGTAGAGATTATTTCTTTGGGAGAAAGTGGTTAAAGGCGATTGTGGGGTTATTATATAACTGATAGCATCGAAATGCGACAAAAACGTTTTACCTTTACGTTTAATCTATTTATCAAGAAATGAACTCTGTAGATTGTTTTTGTTTCTTTTTCATTCATGACTAGCTCAATTCAAGTGTTAGGCCATCGGGCTACATACACTGCGAGCCGCATTTTAACCATTTTGAGTGTTTGTTCTGGGATTTATGGGCAAATATTGCCCACTGAATGAAAGAGTGAAATCCAAGGATGTGTTCCTTTAAGAGACTACAGATAAGGCAGAACGTAATGTAAACTCGTCACTCGGTACAAACACTCTCACTCGCTGAAAACAGTAAATAGGCGGGACTAAACGTAGTGATAAGCCCCGCCTATCGTATGAATCTGCTTCGAATTGAATGGCGAAGCTCGACATAGCATAAACATCGACGGGCCTGCCCGACCGCTGTTCAATGAATTTTACTGACTCGGGGCGCATACGAGAATAAGATGACACGCACCGAATCAGACTTACAATGGCGATCTCCATGGATACTCTTTCTGACTGACGTTTTCGTAAGGCACGCCTTCTCGGTCGTATCGTAACGAAACTTCCAACATGAAAGTGTTGGCATACAGGTTCGCCAATAACATCTCGACTGACGAGGATATGAACGTTGTCACGCTTCCACGGAACTAGAAATTCTCCTTGAGGAACTGCAAAGCAAAAGGCCACAGTTGACCTGACCTGTGTGGATTGTGGTAGAATTTCAAACGCGACCATCATTCAGGGAACTGGACGTGTAAACACCACACTCCCTTTAACACGGCGTACCAGGACGTACTGGTTAATCCGGAAAAAGGTTGCAGCGGCAACCGAACGAAAAAAAACTACAAAATCAACCCGGAATAGCTTATTCCGTGTTTGACGTCTAGGATACGCACACCCCGATCCTGGCCGTGTCCGTCGACCCCCGGGCTCCCGTCCCGCAGCTCAAGTTTGAGCCCTTGCCGTGGGCCGGGTCGGGCTGTAGCGTGGATCTGAAGACCGCTATGGTGCAGTGTGCAGGTTGTGAAAGACCCATTCTTGACCGATTCCTTTTGAACGTCTTGGACCGCGCCTGGCACACCAAGTGTGTTCAGTGTTCAGACTGCAAAAGTAATTTAACAGAAAAATGTTTCTACAGAGAAGGCAAGTTGTACTGCAGGAGTGACTTTTTCAGGTGAGGAGACGTGTTTTTTAAAAAAGTGTTCTGAAAAGGCCCTTGCATCTATCTCATGCAGGTTCATCGAAGCGTGATATTTTGCAATGATTCATGGGTAGATCTGTTAGATAACTACTTGTATTTATATATAATTATGTTTGTTTACTACGAGTTTGTGTCATTTACGATTATATCTATTTAATGTCTGAAACCTTGGTTTGTATACTTTACCGTTATTTTATAATTATTTATTTTATATTATTTTAAATTGTTTAATTATAACAGTGAATTTCATTATTTTATTATTTCTATTTATACACAAAATTTTACGCATTAAAATTATACTTTTCAATTTGACAGAAATATTAAGCTCACAGGTAACCATGCATATTATATTTAAATTTAATATTCTACGTACATATATTAATTTTATATATTTATATGCCATTTTAATCAAGTATATTAACTATATGTATTATGTGTAATATAAGTCATGTATTAATTATTATGTAAATATTGCGTAATGTTGTAGCGATTCCGTATCAATTAAGTTAAAACTGTTATCATATTATCAGATTGCGTTTTAAATAATTATCGCCAATTAATAATCCAACAAGCTCCAATCAAATATGGAACTTCATCTTGTGTTTATGAAATGCATCAATTATTTACTAGGCTGTTGGTTGGTTGTGATGCACATTACCAATTCATTTGCGTTTATATGCAAATCTGTTGTGTTATTTTAGATATAACTTGTGTTAAAACTGTAATATGACAATAGCAATCAGAGAAACTGATTTACCAGATGTGTTAAAACATCACAGATTTTATTATTTTTATTTATATATGAGGTACGCCGAATATCTTATTACTATTAAATAAATGTAAATTTAAAATATGTGTATTGTTAAACCTGATTTATAATATAAAAATAGTAGATACATTTTTATTTTATTTCTTTTTGGTTGGTCTCATTTCTACTATTAAAGTTATATATATATATATATATATATATGTATATATATATATATATATTAAAACATTTAAAACAAATTGTGGATTATCTTATTCCAGTTTTTAAAGTAAAATATATTTTCTATTACACGATTCAATAATATTTATCTAAACTTATTTTAAAATATTTCAAAACATATTACTACATCAATCCAATATACAAAATAATATAATTGGTCTATATACTATATATTTTTTATAAAACATATGAGTTCCAATATACACAATTTTACGATTTGTCTGTAATAATTATATCATGTATTCTTTTTATAAAATATATGAATGATTTATTCATTTTAATTAATGTTATCTCTTTTATTTTTACTACGATCGGGGAGGTGCTCTATGACCAAACATAATATTCTTCTTTTTACTTGGACCAATAAAATATTATGACAGCAGAGGATATCTATAATTTGCATCTTAATCAAAACTATACATCACGGATAAGGAACTTCATTGACTGTAGAATGGAATAATATTATATTTGATTATTTTTTCAGGAGGTACGGGACGAAGTGTGCTGGTTGCTCACACGGAATATCGCCAAACGATCTCGTACGAAGAGCACGTAACAAAGTGTTTCATCTTAAATGTTTCACGTGTATGGTTTGCCGCAAACAGCTGTCCACGGGAGAAGAGTTGTATATTCTGGATGAGAATAAATTCATCTGCAAGGAGGACTATCTAAACACAAAATTCCCAGGCAAGTAGTTTGTTGTGAGAATTCATGTTATAGGCGGTTAATTTATACATGTTGGTCAAACTGCCATTGAGGTAAGTGGTTATTTTTATTTATATTATAAATACTTTTTAGTTTATTTTGTTTATGGATCGAATGTAAAATGTTGTTAAAGGTTATACTTCTTTTTATATGTTTTCATAAATAGACTTCATTATTTTCTCTCCAGTACATATGTAATTAAAATATAGATTATATAGACAGCTAAGAGAAATCATAAATATAATATATATTATTAAAAACCTACAATACTAGTCGATTACTAGGGTTCATCGCCGTAAAACCTTTTAATAATACCTATATGGTTACCCAAATTAATTATCAATAGAATAAAAATACTTATTTCCATTAAAAGTGTCCGTTAAATGTGCGAGCGTATACCATAAGGTAAAATTATTATTTTTTTAGAAATTTAATAACAATCACTTATATTCATTACTATCTTTTATTCGTAAAAGTAAATAACAAGGATTCATTTTTCATTAAGAATTTTAATTAATTTTACTTTTATTTTTCATTTTCATTTAAAATTAAGAATATTTACGTTTTCACAGTTGGTACAAATTCATTAAATTTCTTGAAGTAATACAACTTAGTTATAATATATACTGTTAAGACCGGAATTTTAAAATAAAATGCGATAGGAATACGACTTAACCATAAAATATACTGTTAAGACCGGAATTTTAAAATAAAATGCGATAGGAATACGACTTAACCATAAAATATACTGTTAAGACAGGAATTTTAAAATAAAATGCGATAGGAATACGACTTGACCGTAAAATATACTGTTAAGATCGCAATTTTAAAATAAAATACTATAGGAATTCATCTCGCAACTTAGAAATTGCCATTCTAACTTACATAAACCATATTGGAGACAAAGGCAAACACATCAGAGGTCACGATCTGTCGCCAAGTGTAAGAAACATAAAATGTCCCAGTCTAAAACGCGATAACAAGACAGAGATCTTGGAATGACAACCACATGTGAGACAAGTTTTTCGCGAACTAGGTATTCGGGGATCAACTGGAAGACGACAAAAACTATCGACCTGAAGAGAACTCTCACAAAACCCTCCCATCTCGACATTGTGTAGCTGCCCACACTCGAGCTGCCCCTAGCCCCACGAACCCGAGAACTCCCCCGGTCAAGAGCCCTTAACTGTGATGTCCATTGATTCTCGATCAATTCCCTTCAATGTTGATGAATCCCCACCGCTCTTAGCGGGCGCAGCAACACCCCATCTCTTGTTGTGTTTCCCATCCTGCAGGCGATAGAGCAGAGACGCTGACACGTTTTTATATAAATAATTCCATCTTCTCCACCTCTTTCCCCTTTTGCAAGACAATTATTGAATTATGTACAAACGGGGAGTGAAATTATCTCTAAAGACGTTTGTGTGGTTTTCGTCATTTAAAAATAGTAACTTCCTAAAGAAACCGTTGTTCGTTAGTTTAATAATCAGAACTACTGAATTTTAACGATAACGACGCTTCTGCATATGTCAGTATAGGAGATGATTTATTTTAATCACAAAGTATAACCTTACAGTTCCCAAGAAAAATTGTCATACAAAAATATGTACACGTTAACAGTCATGAATAACCTAAAAATATGCATGAAAAGTGTTCGTGCGTTTGAGTTAAAACACGCACGAATATTCCTATATAATTAAAACATCAAACGAGAACTTACAAATAATCTTTAAAATCCCTTTTACCTATGCATAAAAACACCCCACAAAAACCGTTAAATATGTGTTTAAATCAATTATATACCAGTGGCTGGAGCGAAATTCATATTGGGGGCTGCTACTGTTTCTGAACATCAGAATTTGCCGATGAATAATTAAACGATGAATAAGGAACATATTTATAGGAATTATTTGGAGGGGATGAAGCCCCCCCCCCCCCCCAGCTCCACTGTTCCAACTTCCCTGCATATTAAAATACACTCCTCCACGAAAACTGTGCCGTACGCGTTATTCTCCAAACTGACGGTCCTACATTGAAATCTTTCTTTCACAACGGAACTCTCGTCGCGGTTACTTCGATACATTCATTTCACTTGTCCGTTTTGACCGCTCGCAACAGATGCACGGCGATTTATCTGAACCCCCGCTGTTCTGCGACTTATCGGCAATCGGGTATGTGGCAGAATAGATGAGAATTCACACTATTCGTAACAATATTGCGACAAAGTGGATCGCATGTCCTGAATAACATACGCTGTACGAAGATTAGATATGAATTTTTCTGTCGGTCGTATTGTAACTCCCGCCACATCTGAACTCTGAATCGAACTGATGCTTGGTTTGTTCCCTGAGTAAACATTTTTTTATTAAGTTGTACAAATGATAAAAAAAGCAATCATTTAAGAAGAACAACTTGAAAAACAAACAACAAATTCATTGTATTATTTTTCATTTTGTGAACTCACTTTACACGTCCTGATGATTTCTATACTAAAATTATCTTTTAAAAAACAAGAGATAAATATGAATTGAAAGAAGCAAACGCACGGTTTTTTACTGGGTAGGAGTATATTTCTATAACAATCGTGTGAAGAGCAGTATCATTGTATTATATAAACTAACGGGCAAAAAAATGATACCAAAATTATGAATAAAATATTTTGGACATTTGGGTATTTTGTTTGAGGCTTCTGCAGAATTTGTTTTCATCGCTGCTTAAATTAAGGCATTTATGTCGACTATACATCAGTTTTGCAAATACAAAATATCATTTTCAAAGTTTTGCGAGGTTCCTCAAAGTTGTTTTTAAATTATCCTTGGTAAAATTTCTTTTGCCAATTAGTTTACATTTTATCCTAGCCATCAATTTAGCAGAAACAATGTATGGTCTATACACGGGTGTATCATATGTACACGATTGTATGTTCGACATGAGTTTATTTATATGAGTTTTACATAAAATACATCAGCGTACAATCATATGTGCGCAGGTGTATGTTCGACATGAGTTTATTTCTATAAGTTTTACATAAAATACATCAGAGTTGTATCATATGTACACGTGTGTATGTTCGATATGAGTTTATTTCTATGAGTTTTACATGAAATACAATAGTTTTGTATCTTATGTACTGGGGGGTATGCTGGAGATGTACGCAATATAAACACGTAAAGCATAGCAATATTATATCTCATCCACAAGTGTATCTATGCTAGATATGTGGATATGCAAGAATATGACGATGTATCTATAGGATAATGTAACTTTGTTCTATTGTATCCTATACTGTATACGTGCATATGCTGAACATATGAATATAAGGGTCGTTCTATTATATACTAGACATGCATATAATTATGAAGATATTTCTAAAAAGATGTCACATACATATGCTTATATCTACATGGATCGCCATAGTGCAATGAGGGTATTTCTGTAAGTCGTACGTTTGTATCTATCCACATGGGTTTCCATAATACATTAAATACTATATATGATATATGTACACGGGTGTGTGGTATATACGTAAATGCACATAGCAATATGTGTATTTCTGTAAGTCGTACGTTTGTATCTATCCACATGGGTTTCCATAGTACATTAAATACTATATATGATATATGTACACGGGTGTGTGGTATATACGTAAATGCACATAGCTGTTAGGGTATTTCTGTAAAGACTCGTACGAAGTACTCTATTATTGTATGGCGAAGTAAGTCAATACCGCTAGTCGATATACTTCTCGCGTTTCAGTTCAGAAATAGCATATCATGGTGTTGTATGACATGCTTCGCCTGCACGACCTTCACGCTCGAGATTCATTTAAAAACGTGCAAAGATTTTCGATATTTTCACTCAAAACAAATCGTTGATGTCTAGCGCCTTATAGAAAATTTGTGAAAATATAAACATGTTGGTTACCATATGTCGTAGTTGAATCTAAAGAGAGACGTGTTCACGATTCGTGACAGTTAGTGGTAGAGCTGTTTAAATAATCGTTAAATAGTTTAGTAAATAAAAATGTTTCTTGTTAAGCAAATACTATTCTTGATAGATATAACAGGATGATACAAAATAAATAAATCTTTGAAGTTATACGAAGACGAAAGTTTTATAGACGTACAACCAAATTGCTAGACCAATGACATAAGTATGTAAATAGTACATGTGATCAGAGGTCAAGAAAGCATAATAATATAGTTCAGTATTCTTGTGTGTTTTAATGCTCTTTGAATGATGTATATATATACTCAACAAAATTAATTAAGGACGAGCAGATATTTTTCGAACTATATGCGAAAAGCGCATTTTGGTCAAGTTTTCATAACTTCACGGATAGCCCACTAGCTTCGCTATGTATACGTGTATCACGGGTCAAATTTTAATCAAATAATGTCTAGAAATAATCTGTGACCAAAATTTACAAAACAAATATAAAATTGTAAAAACATAAAGGTTCTACTAGCCCTTAATTAATTTTATTGAATATATTATATTTCTTGGAACACATTCTCATTTTTTGGGAAAAAGATATTTCTTGGGACAGTGAAAAATAGACAATACCATTTAGTATAAATTAATTTAATTAATAACTTTGTTACTTTAAAAAAAAAATTCTCATTAAAATAAATATTTGTATTATTAGTCAATAACTGATAACTAAGCCCGTATAAAAAGCTAGGTAGTTAGGAAAACAATTAATTATTTGTCCGTTAATCGATGTATATTATTAATTGAATAATTATTTAAATTTCAGTTTGTAAAGAAATGTCTACTAATTAGAATCAGTTCAGGGTTCAATCTGCCAATCGATAATGTCTTATCTCATTTTGATCAATTTCATGACTCAAATACGTATATCAACTGATTATACACATTTTATTGAACTAAAGTGACATTGATAGATTCCGTAGAAAAAATGTATTGTACATCGCGTGTTCTATTTAAAATATTGGAAATGTATTTCATTTTATTTTAAGGGACTTTATTTATACCTAAGAATTATGTTTATGTCAGAAACTATGTTTAAATTGATTGATGATTAAACATAATAATAATAATAATAGAGAAATAAAAATACAGCACTAGTTATGTTATTAAGATAATATCAAATAGGCGTTGTCTAATATTATTTTAATGTCAAAAGCTGAAACTTGTTTGGAACTTCACAAAATAGCTTAATTACTGTATATCATAATCTACAATTTATCATTGAGAAGAAGTTAATAAACTTAATCTATTTTAATGAATACACAAAACACGTGATTATTATAAATGTATTTGTAAACGTTAATAGTAGAACATTTGAGAGAGGTTTTGAAGAGTTTTAAGTTGCGTTATTCTCAAGTAGAAACAATATTAAACAATTTTAAGCAACATTTTTTTTCAAGTAGTTTATCTTAACATTATATGTATTAAATAATGAAGAATATCATACTATATTATCCGGCAAACAACGCATATTCCAACGTTTTATTAAAAGAGTGCTTAATATATTTGTTTAGCATCGGATATCAATTTTCGTCACGCAAATCAAAATTCTAAACGATTTCCTTGAATCCTTATCTGCAGCGGGTTCGAATCATTTCACTGTACACTTTATATTTTTTATTGCAGTCTTATTTGTGTTAACGCCGTAGATTAATAAAATATATAACAGCAAGTGACAAAAACATCGAATAACATTGAGCGTGAAATAGGTTATTGACGGAACAACATTGTGTGGGTAACAAGTTGCTCAAGAACAACATTGTGTATATTTAATGGTTGAAATAAAGCCCCTCGCGTGATCCTATCGAAAACGACAAGGACGCCGCTTCTCTTCTAATTGTCCTTGAATCTAAAAGTGAAGATAATTGCTAGAGTCGTGTCGGAAGAATCGCGAACCAGCACATGCAGAATCTTCCTCGCAGACCGTGTCCAAACATCTTACCAATGCGGGAGAAAATGCACTTCAAACGCGACAACGCCCAGCAGAACACAAGTGCAAATGCGATACAATAACTTAATAGCGAAAATGAAGATGAAAGGAGAAAAAATATTTTTTTTTCCTGCTGTCTCTTATAATATTCTTTGCATGTTTTCTTTTCTGTTGTATGTTGAAGACTCATATTAAAATATTTATGTTGCAGTTATTGATTGAGAACATATTTTATTGCGTTAGGCACGAGTTTTCCAACTTACATTTCTTTCTTTATTGCGATATATCGACAAAAAGATTTACTACATGCATAATATATATACAATATATGCGCTATACAAACTATGCATGAAGAATTATTTCTGAACTTAACATACAATATATAATTTAAAAAAAAGAAAATGTCTTTATCGATTTTGTTTATAAATATAATTCATTATTTTGTACCTTAATATACCAT